>JADDOH010004082.1:0-57146 GCA_016648135.1 Agrypnia vestita
ATCTTTTTTTTTATTAAACCAAATAAAATTATTTTTAATATAATATCTTTGAGATTGTATTTTAAATTATTGTATTAAAATAATATTTTTGAAAACTAGCAAAACTACAACTTGTTCTGTGACGTAATTTTTTGATTTTGATTCTCTGTGTCCCTCACGGCCGGGCCCTAACGCCGGCCGCACACTGGATGCGTTCTCGTACGAAATTGAGTAGTGCGTATACGTACAAATACGCAAATACATTCCTGACCTTCGAGGTAGTATTGAACATCGCACACTGTACACGATTTAATAGTGCGTGTACGCACGTAGAGATGCGACGTCCGACACGATCCGGATTTGTTCGGAAATTTTTGACATTTCGTACGATGGAAATTGAATAATTTGTCAATGTGATACATGACCACAAATGTTTTTGGGACCAAAGTAATTCAACTGCGTGACATCAGCAAAAATCATGGCGGAGAATCTCTAAAGAACTAAAAATAAGTTAAATAATTTGGTTTAATGAAGGTCAGGTATAATTATGTAGGTACTTCGAACAAAAAAACTTTTAAATATTTCTCCGATGTTATGAGCTCTCGTTGCACTTCGATTCTCCCCAGCATTTGTGAATCTATTAGATAGATAGTCATGAAATTTTTCATTATTTAGGTCTGCTATAATATGATGGAATTTACCAAATTCATCCCTTCTAGTAGGTATATTATATTCCATTCACCCATTTAATTCTACGTTGCCGACGATGCCGTAGCAGCCTACGAGTAAGAATAGAGTTTTCCAGAAGATACAGATTATTCATTTGGCACAAGCGTTATTGGAGAAATGCGAAAAGTAACTGATCATGACCAACGCAAGACGCAATCAATGTGCGCGCTCAATACGTACGAAAATAATCGTACGAATATGTACGTAATAATTCGTACCCAAAGTGTGGCCGGCCTAACAAGCCACACTAGCGCGGCTGGAACCCCGAATGTGTGAGTGGCATGACACGCCCGTGTGTGGCGAGCAAAAAAATTCCCACCACCAAGGTCTGTCATGAGACAGATGCTTATGTAGTAGGACGAACATGTGACCTAATAAATATATTACAATATTGAATTATACATTGGAATTTATTTTACAGGGTGTTCTAAACGACACATCTTTGCGTTAAATTTTTATTAAACTTTTCTAATTATGTAATTTGTAATAAGGATATCCTCAATGCTGGAGCAGCTACGAGTACATTGGTTTCGTCTGCCGGAGCGTATACATTTCAAACTCTCTCTGCTGGTGTACAAAAATCCTCAAAGAAATGCATCACAATATTTGATGGACCTCTGTATCCCGGACCATATCACTGGAAGGCGGCTCACGCTGCGGGCAGCTACATGGGAGGCTCTCTGTAAGCAGCTCTCTGGTAGTACCAGGGAGACCTGGAGCCACCACGTTTGCGGAACGTGCTTTCAGCATTGCGGGCCCAGCTATATGGAATCAGCTGCCACTAGTGCAGTATTGCGATCTATGGAAAATCAAGAATCTTTCAAGAAGAGGCTAAAAACTTACTTATTCGGGTGACGCATCTGTAAAGCACCCTTGAAGCGTATTTCATGCAAAAACGGCCCTACGAGAAATCATCACAGACATAAATATATGTGTATGTAACTTGTATACGCATATGATGGACCATGCCTCGCATACTCAACCTGGTTATGCTGGAATAAACTTAAAATAAAAATAAAAATAATTATTATTACTGTTATAAATACTACCATACATTTATAACTATGTTATTTATAACTTTATAAGGGAGTTCTGGTGCCAGCTCTAATATATGAAAGTAAAGCCTTGAATAGGCAAAAAAGGAAACAAAGTAGACTGAATGAGGTGGAAATGCGGTCGCTAAGGCGCAAGTGTGGAAAATCTTTGGTCGGTAGGAGGAGGGGATCGAGTCCCGGTAGCAGCCAAATATTTTTTAATTGATTTGATTTTTCTGTATGTCTTTCTAATTGATTAATAAATTTGGAGAAATTAATAAATTAGACACGAATGTAAAGCAAGCTGTAGCGTGATGAATAAAAAAAAAGAGATGATATGGTCACGTGGAATAATCAACGAGGAATGTGTGGTTAAGAAAATATATGAGGCGAGTGTTGAAGGCAGCGAGAACAGAGGGTGTCCGCGAAAAACCCGGAATGATCAGATACAATAAATATTGGAAGAGGCTCCTGTTAAAAGTTCCAACGTGCACGAAAAGATATATAAATGTAGTCGAGGCAAAAGCGGATAAAATAAAACGGCCCTGGGTAAGCGATAGGTACCAATCACTGTAGGTCTCGATCACCATGCATCGAGTAAAATAACTCATATTTATCAAATACAAATTTATGTACGGTTTGTTTAGGACACCCTGTGTTTTATATTTGAAACATATTATTAAATCATGAAATTCTACTGCAATAAAATATTCATTCTATACATTAATGGGTACAAGCTGGTTAGGCCTACCAAGAAGGGCGATTCATGATTTTTCACCAATAAAGAGATTTTCAATGGGAATGATTTTGTTTTAAACATTTGTTTTATTTTTGATTTTAATTAATTTATTTATTTACGTATAAATGGTACACAATCAACCATGGCCTTAGTAAACGTTCGTCCGTGAATACACGTCGTTTTTTGTTTGAAAGAAATCTAGCAGGATACTCAAGAGAAGCTTTTATACTAAAAAAGGACATTGTATGATGTGGTGTATCATCGGACCATATTTTTTTCAAAATAACGCAATTACGCAGAGAATGCTAACATTTTTGTGGCCAAAACTGGACGGTTTTAATTTGAATGATAATATTTGATTCCAACAATATGGTAATAAGTCACTATCATCATATTGTAAGAAAAGTTTGGTGAATCAATAATTTCAAGAAAGTAAACTCTCAAATATCCCCCAAGAAGTAATTAACTTGTTTTCAAACTTGTACATTTTTAAATAATTAAAGGTCAAACTCTTCAAAAATAGAAGTTGCACTTTATTTACAAGATAAATTTTAATATATATAAGAGACTCGATTTGGAACAAATTTTAAAAAATACGTCTATTGTAGAACATACGTTTTATTAACTAGGGGATTTAATTATGCAAGAGTAAACACTTTAATCGCAGTTTAAATATGTCTCATACATACGCGAGGGAGACATTCTTCCGCTGTGACCCAATACCCTCTCCTGAAGAAAGGATTTAGTTCATGGCGGCCCTCATAGCCCAGTGTGCATGACGCTGGCTTCTCACACCGAGGTTTCTGGATTCGATTCTGGGCAAGGTCATTATTAATCTATGTGATAATTAATAGGTTATTATTAATATGACATTATTGATCTACGTGTTTTACATACATTATAGCTATGATACGGAAGGTGTGATTCTTAATGCATTTTCAGTTTCATTTTATACTCTCAGATTGCTTTGTGTTATAGGTAAACCACAATCAAAAAACCATTCTCTAGCTTTGTCCGGTAAGAAGAAAGCGATGAAAATTTGCCTGGCAAGTCTGTATTACAAGTCTCAATATGATTTCTCAATTAATATAATTTTTAGTTTAAAAAAGGGTACTTACTTACTAGAAAAACTTATTTTTTGTTCATTTTTTGCATCGTAACACACACATATTTTTGCGCACATTCTTTTGAATGCGGTCTAGCTATAGTATTATTTTTATATTTAACTTACTAACTTACTTCTCATCATGTATACTTATCTATGCAAGTACATAAAGTAAACTCAGTATTAGCCTCGCATTAGGCTTCACTTGGATCTCGACTTCTGGAGTGAACGGGTGTGCTTGCCACCTATTCAAAATAGAACTCGAAACACAAAGCGAAAATCCCCTTGAAAAAGGCCGTCTGCTATCTGTCCAAAACGTTGGTTTTATAATAACAGTCTTTTTCAAGACCAAAATACGCGGATTAATCTAGAAAATAATAAACAATAATAATATATGACATTTTCCAATAAAATTGTATAGGATCTCTTATCAATAGTTTTCATAAAAAATTCAAGTCGTTAAATTTAAAATATTTAGAATATTTTAAATATTTGAATGAAACGCGTCTCATAAAAATTTAAAATGTGGAACTAAAAAACAAGCGTTTTTATTTCCATATTATGTGATCATCTTTAAACTTACTTCCGATACAATAACTCATTATTACCAATTATTCTTCATTCATTCGCTCAACATGCCCAAACCAACTGAACGATCCTTTTTTAATTCCATTAACTATGCTAAGATCAGCTTTATATTCTTTTCTTATTTATTCATCTTTACTCTATCATAAATTGATTTACTACACATGCGTATTTTATATTTAATGTATCTGAAAAGTATAAAAAAATATTAAAATACATATTTGTTCTAGCGGATATTATTTAAGTAAAGAAGTACTGATTTTATTTGTGCTATCACAAGGCCCCGTAAGGCTTAACAGCGCGGTGAAAATTGGATTCCACCCTTGCCAAAGCGAGCGTTATTGTATCGCGTGTTGCGAGCGAGTTGAATATACAACAAAACCCTTAGATTTTGTGGAACTTTAAAGAACTCTGAAGATTAGGATTTTTTACAATAAAAATGTATGTTTATTTCGATTCGGAAAAATTCTAGAGTAAACACGAGTTTATTTGTCACTTACATCAGTCTTAGAAAATACTGTGCACTGTCGTGTATAGAGATTCTGATTTTTCGACAAATATTTTATAAAGAAAGATAAATATTTGTGATTAGTTTATTGGATTATTATATCATCGCTTGTATCTAATCCCTTTGTAGACCAGCGTTTTGGATCTGATTGCAGAGTCTATCGTAGCATATCCTTTTTCATACAAATATATCAACTTCAATCCACCAATAGTATTTTTACAAATATCTACTAATATTAGCTCTGAAACTGGACCACACAATGAAATTTAAAATTATTTTATTTATATAACATATAGTTAAACCGGAAAAATCTTTTAAATGTGTATGCATGAAAAATTAAACCATTTATATATTTCCACCCTCTATAATACATCACTACTGTGAAGTATTATAGAGGGATCTTTACCAGATTTCATAGCTGGTATACCTCAATATTTTTAATGAGGAGTATCAAGCAATATTATTTTAAATGTATATATATGACATTTTTCCGAATTATTTAACATTACACTATAATATGCCAAAAAACAAATATTTTTAATTTTTTCACTCTTTTTATAGACCAGCTTAAATTTTTAACCATATTTTTATATGAATGTTCTGAGAACACTTATAAAAATAATAAAAGTGTAATAGATTTCCACAAACTTTTCTTATATAAATATCTTATATAGTTACACTTAATTAAATAATAATCCCGTAGTGGACTAATCCAGTAATTTGTGTTCTCAGAACATAAATATAAAAATATTGTTTGCGTATTGAATTTATAGGTATTCCATTATGTACTTCAGTTAGTGAAGTGTGAAATGCAGTAAATGGAGGCTGTGTAGATAAATGAAATTCGCTTGGCTTTAGTGTTGCATTTAAGAAGACTGAAAGTGAGATAAGATCTTGTTGACCTAGAAGGCACTCTAACGGATATAGATAGTCCCAGTAAATTAGGGCAGTCTGCTATGGAGTTTGCATTTTATGAAGGAAAATTAGATCGGCCATGTATCTTCGAAATCTTATCATCTTAAAAGAAGGTTAGAGATAAACCAAGGCATAATTACCCAATAAACTATATGATTACAGAATTTTTAAATGGCGTTTTCATTAAAGGGTACATATTAATTTTTTTTTTATCATTCTTACAAAAGTTTGAATTTAACGTACCGTTTACGCTTCGGATACAACGAATATGTTGCGATACAGCCTTGGGAGTAATGCGTTACGCAACCTTCCTTCCCCCGTGACCCTCGCTACCTACCCTAACCAATCTTGACCTAATATGACCTCATCTAAGCTAATTGAATTGTTAGGGATGGAATGAAGACTCATCGGGAAAAACAATGAATGTCACCTTCTTTGTGAAACTGACCTTTTAATTTCATCTTTTAACTTTTCGGGGTATTATTTTATACAATAAATCAGAATTGAGTTAACCGTCGTGGTCCGCTGTAAAACTTCAATTTATAGTTCAAGGGGAATGTCCGCCCACCGAACGTCAAAAAACATCGTTGTCAATTTGACAGTACATACATTTAATATTTTTATATAGTAATAAGTTCATTAAATATATATATAGAAAGAGCATAAGTGAAAAAAATTTGGACTTAGAAACTATAAAAAAATGTTTTTCTCTAAATTAACATTTCCTGACATTCATTGTTTTTCTCGAGGAGTTTACAAATTCAGTAATAGTATTCCTATAATTATATTGGCACGTAATAGACATATTTTAAAAACTGTTAATTGATAGTAATAATTCTATAGCTTAACACACAGGCAAAAAAACTGTTTCTAAAGAATGTTAGAAAAGACCATTTAAAATTCTAGCCATAATCTACGGATGAGAAGATATGTGACAAGAATAGCGTGTCAGAACAGCAGAATGAGCGTTCTATCCTTTTTGCACAGTAGGTTAACTACTGTCAGATATTTAAGATGGTATTTATTGAATTAATTCCTTTTTTTTTCAACAAGTTTATTAATTTGAAAATTTTTCCAGTCCAAAAAATATCAAACTTATATTTTTTTCATCGTGGTAGATTTCAAATTCGCTAAGAATTTTCGAAGATGTTTAGAGAGTAATAAATATCCAGTAGATCCAAAACTCAGATCATGTATATTAAGATTGGGAAAATCTTAGAATTTTTCTCAGAAATTGACAGAATTAAGGTTTTCAAGGAAAAACACATTAAACTGATGGATGTTTTTAAAGGCGGAGGTTGTATGTTGGAATAACCTTATTTCTTTCATCGTGTCACACATCGTTAGCGGATTTCCTTTTTAGATTTTTCCCATTAGCGATAGGAAAATGTCTTCCAAGTTTACAGATTACAGAAATAACTCGATTTGTCTGGGTGACGCGTTAGAGAGGACGATATTAAATTAATCCAAATGGGTTAAAATGAGCAGACCTATTTCTAAAGTGTTTTTAACGAAAAAAATAACTATTGTATTCAACATAAGTTTTGTGTGTATTATATGTGTGTACAATCTGTGAAAAGCTTATAGATATAGTGGTCATGACACTCACCTCCATTCCAGGACACCAACAAGTTAGTCCTGTTTTCATAGCACAAGCGTTTAGCTTATTAGAAAAGTAGTAAAATTATTGATGCATCTGTATTTAAAAAAAATTAAATTTTATATTAAGTTTGTTAATAAATTGTTCAATAAACTAAATATACTTAATACAATTAATCATATTTTCTTAGTGCATTCAAAAAACGTCGTTGATTCAAAAGACATATTGTACATTTCACGCTTACAGTTCATACATAGATACTAATTTTATTATAATATTAATATTTTTATTATAACTCTACATTAATTTAAGCCAGTGTTTTAATATGTGTTTAATGATCCTGATAGTTCTACAAGGACGTATTAAAATACAATGTGATGATAATTAAAAAGTTAATTAAAAAGTTTAAAAATATTTTAAAGCAGCTAGGAGTATAACGTGTTACACACATCTTTTTTTATGGTTAAAGAATAAAAAAATGAGATGAAACAAATTGTTGATTGAGAAAAATAAACAAGATTCCATGACAAATTACCCAACATGAACGAAGCGCAAGGGTTTTCACGTTATTAAATATTTGATGAAAATATAATATGTAGCATCTAAGTAAGTCGTGTCATTTATTTATATGAATTATTTTTTGTAAGAATTTTCATGAAATATATTTTTTAATGTCTAAACCAGTAATATAAATATTCTTAATATATATTTTAAAATAGACTTCTCTAAACGAGAATTGAATATCCGACGCCTTGGGCTCTGGGCGAGAATCTCATTTTTCTTTTATTTATTATTTTAAAATTTGAGGCTGTGGTTTCAGGGTAAAAGTGCTTATGACAGTTTTGACAAAACTCTGATAATTGTTTATTTAAACAAAAATTTACTAGTTATGTTCTAAAAACACATTACTGGATTAAGTTATTCATAATTTGTGAATATCTTAACGTCCGATTACGTTTTAGAGCTTTCTGATTGATTGAATTCATTAATTTCAAATCTGTCAAACTTAAAACGTCAAAATTAGCGGCGTTACAATATTGTACAATAACTGTTAAGAAACAGAAATAGAAATATTGCTTATTTCAGAATACGACCGATTATGTGGGTACGGCTGATACGCGGCTTTCAAAACAAGGTACGTTTGCGCAACTGTCAAATGGAAAAACAAGAGAGGGTAGGCCGCAAAAGGCACCCTGAAGGTGAATCTTAGCAGATGTGGGACATATTTTGAAAATGAAGAAATTTTTTCCCATGGCCGAGCATCAAAAATTACATTGCGCAGGGGACAAAACGAAACCAGAAAGAAGGAGGAAAGAAAAATAGGAAGATTAATCCCTCAGAATCTGCCTTCTCATCGGATGCCCGTACACAATTTTTGGAAGGGTGTGGGGGTCATGAATAGGGCTCCTCAGCCACGCTCGGACATCGAAGAAGAAAATGACATCATTAGGTAAGACACGGCTCATTGTGCAACTTCAAAAGCCTCGGTCTTGGACTACAACTGGCTTCAGGGTCTCTCTAGCCAGATGCAATGCAGCATGGACCGTTGTAATAATCTTCATCGGAAAGGTCTTCATCATCCAAAATATATGCCTATGATAATCTCCTTTTCTAAATAGTTAACAAAATGCATAAAGAAGCCGAAAAATTACTATTGAATATTTTTGACTCTACCATAGACAGAGCATATTGTGGTTGAATTGTTTGCAGGATTAATGCATTTGTACGCTGTGCTAAGAAGGAAAACACAAAAAAATTATTTAAATTTATTTAAAAAAGTCACTGGATACAAACTTATCTGTAGTACTATTTTAATATTCAGAGTAATGAACTTTTGAGAATCTTCCGTGAAATACTTAATTTTACGGTATTTTTATCGCATCGATCAATGTCAAGAATATTCCGCTTGCAAATAGGCAATCAAGTGCTTCTTCACTGGTCGATTAAAATTGACACTGAATCATCCGTCGCTGTCAAACTCAAAACTGTATCGCTCGGCGTCACTTGACACTTTATATTATTTGGATTTCTGAATTTTTTTGACACATTTTCGTGTATTCCAAATATTTTAAGTATTATCTGGATTTTTCTGTTTGTATTTTTTTGGGATTTTCTGCCGTGTATATCTGGCCACCCTGGTCGATGTTTCGGATTTCATTGTAGGGTCTATCAGGGCTGATGTGATGTGACTTCAGAATATCCCAGATAACTACATAGAAACGGCCGTGAAAACCTGAGAATATTTGTAATTACCTGGATTTTTTCGGAAAACTTCGATTACATGCGGTTTCTCTTAATTAAGCATCTTATGACAACATTAATAATATCGAAAAATCGCGTAGTGTATCACCGCTGAATAACTTATCTCTGATATATTGATTCAAGTTACTTAAATCTCTCAAGTTTGCACGTGAAAACTTCTCGCTCATCGGAAGGTACTGTCGCTGGAATCACACATGCGCTAGAAACAAACGCCACATGATTTAGCTTTCTATGGTGATATTTTTCTATATTTTCAATGCTATAAATACTTATGTAAAAATATATGTATTTTTTATTTTTCTAACGTTAACGATTTTATACGGATTCATATGCAGGGTCTTTTACACGTGGTGGAGCTGATATTATATTTTAGAAAATATCTCACCTAGACCCCTCTATCCATAAACCGCAGAAATGTACTACGAAGCGTCTAACAAATTAAATATTTTTATGAAATAAAATTTGTAAGAAAGTATTCAAAGAAAGCATCGAGTGAATGAAAAAGTGAAGGCTTGTTGTTAAGAACTTGATTAAATTTTTTTTACATTTTAACAAGCTTCGTTCTTTATGAACTGTTATGCCAGCGATGGAATGAAACATACAAAAATATGCCAAAGCAGAGAGAGATCACGCTTTTTTGAAACCCTGTAGCAAAAACAAGATTTTTTTGGTTAAAAAAATCCCCACCCGACTAACAACTCTTCAGAAAAAAGCTTCATAATTAATGTCAATTTGGATCCTGAATGGATCTCGTTAGCAGAACAATTAGTGGACACCTTTTTGTAATAAAGAAATTCCTTAATAATAGGAAAAAACGTGACAGCTGGCGACAAAGGCTTCAAAGAAATAATAATTCATTTGAAAATATATTAATTAATGAAATCCCTTGTTTAATTTTTTTCTCAAAAGAACGAAATATTTACAAAAGTACAGGGTGTTGTTTTTGTACAAAATTACATGTGTCTTGGAATAAATACACATTTTTCTTAAAAAAACGAACAGAGATGATTGGTGATAAAAATTAAATTTTGCAATATTGAATCTGATTATTTGGCTAAGCGGTTATATTCTTCTAGTAAACAAGAGATCGGGCATTAGATGGTAGTTCCAGAAGTTTACTAAATTAGTCCATTTATATGTCGCACAAGTGTTTACTTACATCAAGCTATTGATGTTAACACTGTCAAAAATTCATACCCACGTACAAATATTGTCAAGTGTCGTGGCTGCGGAAGGAATGAATGAAAACGCTGGAAATCGATTAGAGATTTATTAATTACTGATATATTAACTATTCAATGTACAGAGTCATTTCACACTATTAAAATTAACGTTTTCCTTTAAATTACACTATTTCGCAATATATCACTCGTAAATACACACTTTATTAACGCTGGAACATTTTATTTAACATTCACTAGAACATTCCATCCAATTTCCGCTCGCAGTAATCACTCCGGTTTATTTCGCCTCTTCAGGTAAGAACTTCGCATATTCACTCATTTCTTTTCATTTCATTCATCGCTCCGAATGGCCACCCCTGCCCTCATGGTTTGCAGCCAACTTCGCAGTGTTTTCACCTGTCAAACTCAACTACAACAACTCTTGCGCCACAGCCGGCGCTTTTATTTAAATCTGAGAAAATGCTGGTACTTTCTTACTTTCTAGTGTTAAGGAGAACGTTCCCGTGGCTTCTAGACTTTTCTAGGTTTTTCTCGTATGTGTCAGAAGCCCTTCGAAGGCCATAAATCACCCTAGGTCGCTCTCAATTTTTCGATAGTGTTGTGACAATTGACAGAAATACGTTTATAAAAACAAATAAATTGTTTTTAACATCTTGTTACACTATGTTAATCTTAATTTCATAGTCTCATTACCAGCGATGACATATATATGCTGTTTCATCGGTATGACTAATTTCAATAAAAGATGACGATAGCGCAAGTTGATTGCCTGGTGATCTAGTGGTCGGTGGCTCCATTCTAAGATACCAGCAAGTCCATTTTTCACAGCACAAATGTTGAGCTTAGTTTGAAAAAGTAAGAATTTTGATGCGAATGATGCTATATTAAAAAAAAGTGAAGCGAGGTACATAAAAACCATATAAACAACATTCGAAATTTTATGTGGTGGTCAGTCATGAGTGGAATCAGTGAACGTTACACTACGCAAAGTGATCGCTTAAGCCAGCGATATGACAGATCGTAAGGCCAGTAAACGTCTAAAGACTTCCATACCTACTTTCCCATATAAATAGCTTTGTCGCTATGAGACATCTGTCATACATCTTGATTATTTTTATAAATTGGACTTAACTCAACCGAAAATATACTGCGATATTTTATGGTCCAAAACTTTTGAGCAATTCATTTCTCAATTATCACATTATCCTCATCGTGTTAAACTTAAATATTTTTCCATTGAGTTAGAGTTGGTTTTTCAAATATATTATGGTTACGAAAAAGTGTATTTTTAATTTATGAACACAATGATTTATACAAAACGTTTTATTCCACTAATTTGAGTTATGTAAGCCTAAGCGCTTTCGTTGGACACAACCATCATCATTAGAGGCAATATTAGAACTAATTGTAAATTAATATGGCCGACGTTATTTATTGACATATACAAAAGTAATTAATTTTTACATTCAAAAATACTTATTTTAACAATGGGGATGACGCAGGTATTTGAATGTTTATTGGGTTATTTTTATTTTTGTTTGCTTTATTAATTTCTAATATTTCTAGAGCATCAAATACCTAATAAACATTCAAATACCTGCGTCATTCCCATTGTTAAAATAAGTATTATTGTATGTAAAAATTAATTACTGTAGTATATGTCAATAAATAACTACCCTCGCCCCCTCCTCTCCTTCATCCCTTTACTTTCTATTTGTCGGCCATATTGATTACAATTAGTTCTAATATTGCCTCTGAAGATGATGGTTGTGTCCATCGAAAGCTCAAATCAGTAATAAAAATTTAGAATAAAACGTTGTGTTTAAATCATTGCGTTAATCATGAACTTCCACTATGTAAAGGAAACAACGCATAATTTATTATTTTAATTTTTTGTAGGTATCAATGGGTTATTTCTTAATATTTATTATTCATATATAATATTTACATATCGAGTCTAGAAATGTAATTGAAACAGTAATTCAGTCTTCAATATTCAATTCAGCTCGTAAATATCCACCACGTGGTTAATAATTTTAGACAGGTTTATACTCAGCCTATCAAATGCGACTACAACGGAAATTAAGTCATATATTGACTTCATTTCCTCCGGGAGCCCAAAATTTAGGTGAAAATCGGGTGAATTTTTACAAGAAGATGTTTATTATTTTTTAATGGCAATTGTAAAGGTACATATAAGCTATTGTTTTATTGGAAAATTTTTGAAAAAAAAATGACCGCTTCATGTCCATTCACGTGAGCTCCTCCGCCGTTACCGAAATGTGTGTCCAAGATAGAATAGAAGGTCATGCATGTATTGAGAAATGAAATATCTAATAAATAAATGAAATTTCAATCCGACAAGCCATTTGCTAATGATAATCGTTTGAAAAAAAAAATTGTCCCAAAATCTTGACATGATCATTACTGTCCCATTGATGAAATGGAATGTACGTATTTGCAACTCACAGTGCAATTGAAGCAATTGAATTTTTGATTCATTCTCTTCAATCTGCTTGAAGCAATTGAATTTTTCATAATCAATATAAGTTACTATAAAGATATTTCAACTTTTTGCAAAAAAAGTCAGAAATATTGAAAAAAAAAATGCAAACTTTGATATTGCATATCTCCATAACTATTGATAAAAGGTCACGGTTGCTTAAATATTTTAGACTCATAACACAAGCAGGAATATACTGGCCAAGTTTCTGCTGCTAGCTCTGATACACCCTGTATTTGTACATAGGAAACAAGATTATGGAATGGATAGATACCTAAAATCTAGAATTCAGTACATTTTACATTAGTAATCCTGGTTGACTGCATTCAAAACATTTTTTTTTGATATTGTAGCCTTTGCTTTTATACATGTCAGAATAACCCCGAAAACCCCGAAGAACTATGTTACAAGCCTGTTCTTTTCTTCGGAAAATATTTATTTTTGGAATAATATACAAGTTTGCAACACCTTTACATAAAGAAACAATATATCTTTTTTTACTCCCTTTCTTTTAAGTCGTAGCGTCTGTTTGCTTGATCACGATGATTTGGATCGATTTTTAACCCTTTTCCCGTGATACACTCGTGGCGACGATAAAAATAATCTATCCAATTTTCGTTAAAAAAAATTAATAATTATAGTATTAGAAATTTTAATGTTTTTTTTTAATTGGAAACCATACAAATATTTGATTATTACCAACAGCGGCCTGATGACGTCACGAAATATTTAAAATTTGAATTACTCCGTCGGTATAATAGGTATATCACTACGAATTTTGAATTTATGACAATTGGTCCACAAATGACAGCAAAATTCGGTTTTTTGGGAAGAAATCAAATAATAATTTATTTCTTTTGGATTTCTGCATAGTTTTGAAGAATTCTACATTACATAAATCTGATTCAGACTATTTTAAATCATTTTGACGCTGGAAATTCATTAGGTACGATATTGCTGATAATTGAATCTATTAAAATCTTGATTAAATTGACTGACAAATGTTTTTGGGATTTAATCTTCAAAGCATGAAGTGTCCTATCAAAGCTCAAAACATCTGACATTTTATAAATATATTTTAGTTCGTCTTTAATTGTTGTTATATTTTACAATGGTTTTTATTTAATTTGGTTTTTATGGGTTAGTTTTTTTCTTAAAATATTTATTTTTGGAATAATAGACGAGTTTGTAACACCTTTACATAAAGGAAGAATATATTTTTTTAAACAGTGAAAAAGTGAATGTTGAAGAAAGAGCGGAGAGACGAAGACATAGGAACGTAACGTAATTCTGAGCGAGCACATCTGACAGATGCTCAGAGGGGATGAGACGTGGGGCGAATGACTGATGAAAGGATATTCAGCCGGATTTATAAGGCGAGCGTGGATGCTGCAATAAGTCGGGGCAATCACTAAAGACAAATTCCTGGGGCGGGGAGGTCGCGAGCCCGGAGAACGAATGGGTTGTAGGGGGCGGAAGGCTCCAAATACGGGGGGTCGTTTGGCTTTCTATCGAAAGCATGTGCTCCGTACATTCAACAATAGTTTAAATATTTAAAAATATGAAATATTAAAAAAAAATATAAATAATTTTAAAAAATCGTGCGTGTGCTCGTGTACGCGCGGTAGAAAGTATAGGACTTAAAAACTAGAATAAACCCAAACGCCAAAACAAAAACAGGACAATCCTGACTAATTTACAACGGATTAAAACTATACAACGACCTGCCACAACAGACCAAACAAATGACCACTGATAAATTCAAAACGGATGTGACAAAAATGCTAAAACTCGGCCAACTATAAAAAAATGACTTTGTATCTAAATTATATTATTATTATATTTCTATATTGAATCATGTTAAAATGTTATCCATAAATGTTATTACGGACTTTACGACACACACGCGAAATTATTGTGTTTGATTAAAACTCATACTCACAGAAATGTAACCTCAAATATTTCAAATAATTGGTGCAAACAAAAACTTTCTTAAATTAAATGTTCGCGTCTAAGATAAGTCCTGCTCTTACAAAGTGTAATACAGTACATTTTTGACAGTTAAGCGAGAATTGGTGGTGGCTATGTCATGTAGTTCGATCTAACCGTGTAATTTCTTTTTTTTAGCCGTGAATTCAAACGAAATTATTATATTTAGATACTACTGGAACATTTATTTAAGTGCATTTCGTGGTCTCGCATTTTCGCTACACGCATTCCTGCTACATACGTTGCGCGTGCGTAACTTCCTTTACAATAAAAATTTTACCTCCAATACGCCAAAAGAGATAACTTCAAAAAACACTAAAAACAGGCAATAATATAATATTAATTAAACATTACAAATAATGTCATAGTGCAGGAACACATAAGTTGTCAATAAATATAATTTTCCATATTTTGCAATGTGTAGTTTGTGCTTTTAAGAAGCATTTTTCTGCATAAGGAATGGTGACTGTGAAACCGTTTGGTGTTATCAAAAATATGATGATATAAATATATATAAAACAAAGTCAAATTGTGTTTAATTTATTGAAAGATTTGGCAGTTACTTCGTGGTGCAACATTCTAATTTAAAATATGTTTTATCGTAGCTTTGTTAAACACAAACAATATGAGTTATTAATTAATTTTTCTCTATTCTCTCTCTCTCTAATTAGTTTCTCTCATCATCAGGTATAGTTAATAACTAACTTAAATACAAAATTTACCAATCTATTCGGCCAAAAAAGGAAGAGCTCTAGAATTGCTGAATAAAATGATTTGTATTATTATCTGAAAAAGCACATATGTATTTTTGAATCTGTTTTAGTTTATAAACATAATTGGTTTTGGTTTGGGTTCTGAAAATGCTTGATACCGAACGATAACTAAAGGTGAACATTATTTTCACCACTTTTGTAGTGAAAAATATCAACATGTTTCAGAGCCCATGGCCCCTTCGTCAATAGTATACAATTGTATCCTGACGAAGGGGCCATGGGCTTTGAAACATTTTGATATTTTTCAATAAAAAAGTGATGAAAACAAAGTTCATTTTTATTAAGTATATTAATAATGTCACCACAAAATTATTTTGCTCTTTTTGAAGATGATAACTAATATAAAAGAAAAAACCAAGTTTTTTAGATGTATGGTCAAAATTTTAATTTAAGAATGATTTTAATAACGCGGGGAATATAAATATGCAGGGTCATTTATAAAACATTATTAACCTCCCAGGACTGTATTCCTGCCTAGATTAGGAGTCGAAAATGTTCAAGCAACCATAACCATCAATAGTTATGGAATATCAAAGTTTGCATTTTTTATCAATTTTTCTGACTCATTTTTTGTAAAAAGTTGGACTATCATTACAGTAACTTATATCGAATAAGAAAATTTGTTCCCTTTAATACAAATCAAATAAAATAATTAAAACCTTCGAATTCCAATTGTAATTTCTGAAATTTATAACTTGTATTAAAACGAATGAATTTTTCGTAATCAATATGAGTTATTGTAATGATAGTTCAACTTTTTGTAAAAATTAGGCCAGAAATATTGAAAAAAAATGCAAACTTTGATATTGCATATCTCCATTACTTACTATTGAAATTAGGTCATGGCTGCATGAACATTTTCGACTCAATACCAAGGTATGAATATAGTCTTGCGAAATTATTAATGTTTTCCCAACAACCCTGTATATTTTATACACAAATAAATAATGAATAATAATAAACATTTTAAAATAACAAAAATAAATATATTCAAATTTTAATTAGTTTCTTAATGTTATGTTTTCTCAATTTTATTGTCGTTTTATTTATCTCAATGTTACTGTATCTACACCAACAGAAAAAAATATTTTCACGTGTTTTTTTAAGAAAATTATGTTGTCGTATATATCGAATGTGTATTCTTTAGTTATGGTTATAGCGTTACATTCATGGCTTGACATAATAATAATAATAATTATTAATTGAAGAAAAATATTTAGAAACTTTATTTAAACCACAAAGGTAAATTTAATCAATCTATTCATCTACCGTTTTTGATATCACTGTAATTTCGTCAGGATAGACGCACAATAACTGTTTCATAAATTAAATATGTCAATGACGATGTGGCCTCATTTGTGACTAGTGTGTTAGGTGGGGTTTCACAGGGAGGTATTGAAATGGGGAATTTATTAAATAATAGGTTATTCTATTGGTAATTAATTATACAAGATTAAACGTTGAGGGATAAATTGTGTAATATTAAGGGTAGGATGGATAATTTAGAATTCAAAAAGTTTTTGATTCCTAAATTATCTATTAGTCTGTTTCTAAGTATGGTTTGCGAATTCTGAGAAACTGTTAGTAGGCATCTCACATTGGACTAAATTGATGATTGCTAATAATCTTTGTTAGAATACTAAGTAAGCTTATATAACATTTAAAATTATTAAAATTAACAAATATTACACGTGTCTGAGACCTTTTGAGTATAAACAATTATTCTTCTTATTTGGGTTGTTCTACGGATTTGATTAATCACTTCTATTTAAGCCACACAATGAAACCCTCGACTAAATTTATACAATTTTGATTATATTATTAAAAAAATCTATGACGTTTAAAAAAAAGGTAATAACTCGCGAGGCAGGGGAGGTTCAAACGTATTATTAGATCTTTGATATATCGCTTTTGCATATTTATGTAAAAAGGGCCAATAGCCCTTGATAAGGTCGAATAGAAAAGTGTAATAAAACTCATATATAACCTTCATTTTATTGGAAACGTAAAAGGAGAAAATGTATAATTTTTTGTTTTCTCATAAATTGATGGCAGGAATATTATTACTTTTCAACCCTCTTGAAAAATGAGTTTAATAACTTTACTGAATAATACATAATTACGAAGTAATTAAACTGTAGACCGAAAAAATATTTTTTAACTATTTATGTATTTCGGTCGCGAGTGAGGGCAGTGAGAGCGGTATCATCTAGCGTCTTGGTAGCGAATTTTACATTTTTTTGTTTTTATGTCTCATTATTATTTTATACCTTATTATTTGCACTAAATGGTAGCTTAAGCGACGAGACCTATTACAAAGAGAGTTATGTATTTTTATATTTATTTATTTATGTAGTTAACAAAAAATCTTAAAATCAACATACATATGATGAAAAAATAGTAAACCATGCCAATTGTGAACTTTCCACTGATAATAGGCATGATGACAGTATAAAAGAATTAACGAATAAGTGATTTTAATATATTGAAAGGATTCTAAAAAAAGTAACCCATAAAAACCATATTTTTATTAAACTCCGTTTCAATGTAAAATATAACAACAATTAAAGACGAATTAAAACATATAACTTAACACTTAACTTACAGTAATTTAATATATTTCTAAAATGTCAGATGTTTTGAGCTTTGATAAGACGCTTCATGCTTTGAAGATTAAATTCTAAAAACATTTGTCAGTCAATTTAGATTTTCGACATTCATAGTGAAGTACCTATTATGCACACCGACGGAGTAATTCAAATTTAGAAAATATTCCGCGACGTTATCGGGCCGCCGTAATCAAACTTTTCTAATAATTCCAATTTGAAAAAACCAATAAAATTTCTAAATTCCGAAATTATACTATAATTATATATTTTTTTAACGAAAATTTAAAAGATCTTTTTGATCGTCCCATGAGTCTACTTGCCAAGTTTCAGCTCGATTGGATAACGGAAAAAGGGTCAAAAATCGATCCAAAGTTTTTTTGACGGCAAGCAAGCAGACGCCACGAGTTAATATAAAGATAGTAAAAATGATCCAGTTTTAATATAAACATTGAGATTTATAAGATTTTCAATAAAATAAAAGTATAAAATTATGTAATCCGCCATTTTAACTGAAACACTGGTCAGAGCGAACGAAGTTACGCCTCAGTACCCATCACCGTGTCTTTGAGCCGTCGCCATAGGCACAATACAATGTTTGACGTCACGTAGACGACATGACAGCTGCGGACGTTTTTGCATGAAATTAAAAATATGTAGATGAAAATGCAATTATTTGCGTAAAAACATAGTTTATTACTGAAATAATGTTATTTTCGGTAATAGTAGACGTGTACCTACAATATAGAATATTATTTCAAAATCTGTCATTATGCCTATCGGTAATGATATAAGCAAAGTGTGACAATTTAAGATAATAAAATATTGAGGAGGGGTGGGGAGGGTGAAGTGGAAGAACGTAGGATTAGGATTAAGGAACGAACGATGGGAGTAGATGGAAACATAAACTAGTTTAGGTGCGGTTGTGAAATTAATTTTCATTTTATGTCTCGAATAGTGGAGTTAAAAATATCAATATGGTTGTAGTTCAATTTAAATGAATAAATTAATGTAGATGAAGGAGTTTTGTTTTTAGTTAGTCATGCAAATAGGGAGATAAAAAGTAGGTGACTGTCTGCTGTTGAGATTTAGAATATGAAATTGAAATATGATGACGTTGTAGAAGATCAGGACTATAAACAAGGTTGTGTGAAATTAAAAAAAAACATTACAGAATCCGCTGTATTTCTAAGGAAATTTAATATCTGTATGTTAAATAACTTATTAGAGTCTAATTTATTAATCAATTAGAAAAGACATATAGAGAAATCAAATAATCGAAGAAATATTTGGCTGGTTCCAGGATTCAAACCACGGATCTCCTATCTATCCGGGAAAGGCGCGTTACCATTGCGCTATAGCGGTCTCGTACATTGCCGTCAATTTATCGACCTATAAAAGGCCCATTTTATTAATTGATTAACACATATTATCTATTTTTTAGCAATTCATTTTTATCTTATCTTATATTTAAAAAAAAGTCATCTTCCAACAGCGGGGACAGTGAATGGTTTTGTTCTTGGAGTCGCGCCGCCTCGCAACGGTTTATACGACTTGCGCGGGGTGGCGCGGTCTTGCATCTTAGTTGAAAAAAATCTCAACGTGGAGACGATTGAGTAGGATCGATATGGAAGCTATTGATTTTTCATTCATCAATCCATTTTTTGTGATGCGATAGTCAAAAATTACTTTGTGTATCTGCCGCTAGAAGACGCCAGAATTGAATCTAAATTCATTTTATTTTATGGAAACATTTGATACAACACACATATATATATATTATATTAACGTAATATATATGGGTTGTACCGAATGTTTCCAAAAATTAAAATGAATTAAGAGTTAATTCTGAGTGATGCTCACAGTTGGTATATTCATTGATTTATTTCGGATTTAATAAATGTTTAATAGCCATAAGATACCTGAGGTTACGAAGCTAAACGCATGTCAACGCTTTCAAGAAGGAGAAAAGATAATTATGATAATGTGATTGTATAAAATATGCCATCAAAAGTTTCGGACGTTCCAGATCGGATTTGAAGGCACACTTAGGGATACGTGACGTGTTACTCTCCGCGAATTATTCAATAAAATGCCAGATGCAAGTGTTGGACGCTCGCGGATATATAATTCGCCTCGCACGTCCAAAGTTAAAGATTATTTTTAACAGAATAATTTATTAAGTGAATTTTCGAGCGAGTAAAATCTATTAAAAGATCGGAAATAGAATTTTTGCTTACAATAGTTTCAAATAAAGATGATTATTGAATGAATTACATACAATATTGTAACGAGGCTAAAAAGTGACAAAGCATCAAGTGACAGTTGTTTGAAATGTTCACAATACTACCAAAGATTCCAGAACAGCGTAGCGTAATCTACAGCTTTCGAGAGACGTCTCCAAAGTTCCAGTGACATCTGGAAGATACGAGAACTTGCGAGAAAACACTATAAAAGTCTAGAGAATTCTCGAAGGTTCGATAATTCAACGTTATCGGGTATAAATAAAGGGATCCAGGCCGCGTAGGGTCATTGTTATTTTGAAGTTTTCTACTACGCGGCTCTAGCGGCGAAAACAGTGTTACCATCAGGCGTGTGAACTAAGCGACAGATAATTAAGTGAAGTACTTACCCTTGTGCGATACTTGAGAGAATATTCTGGAAAAGTTCTTACGTAGCGAAATAAACCTGAGCGAATAGTAATACGAGCCGAAATTTGATAGATTGTTCTAGAGAATAGTGAATTAAGTGTTAAAGCGATTATAAATTGTCTATTTACGAGTGATAAATTTACGAAATAGTTTCATTCAAATAATAGAGTTAAGTTAAATAATATTAAGAGACTTTGTACGTTTGTTTAATTAATTCATCAGTATTTAATAAATCCATTATTAAAATCCAGCGTTTCTTTATTTATTTATTTATGGTATTTGTGTTTAATTTGTAGAACTCCATATTTATTTTTAGCGAAATTTAAAATAAATTAAATTTTAATAGTTATTATTAATGAAATTTAATATGAATTAAGTTTATTAAAATAAAACACAAATCACTTTATTTTCACAATTTTATTAGATTAAACAATCTATATTTTTCGAGAAAAATGTTCCCTGCTTCAGGATTATTGTATACTAAAAATTTAAAAAAGTTAAACCAAGAAAATGTGTTACGGTGAAGGGGTGGATGAAGGAAGGGGGGGGGGTTCGAGGTGTTAATTATTATGGGTCATCTGGATAAGGATAGTGATAATCCTATCATGAAATTAGGAATTTATAGACTTAATTGTAACGATTGTGATAATTTTTATATTGGCAAAACATAAAGAAATTTTGAAACTGGGGTTAAAGAAGATATCAAAGCATTAACTAGCAATATTGAGTCTGATTTTTCAAAACATTTAATAGAATATGGTTTGGCCAGAAATAAAATATTGAGGAATGGAGGCGATGGTTTTGATGAATTGAACTTCAGTAAGATGGCTTACCAATCCTGTCCTCATTAATCCTTTCTATATTCTTAATTAATTCCCACTCCGTCCACCGCCTTTTTAATACGCCTAGCGACATTTGTTGTCCTGTATGGACTCAAACACGTGTAATTAATTATTCCTACCGCATCATCACTTCTTAATTGTCTGAATTGAGTGAAGAAACCGCATACTGTACTTACCGCCTCTATTTTAAGTTCGTTTTTTGGGCCACTGTTCAAGAAATATTCATGTAAACCCGCATAAACACTTGTATTTGAATAAACCGCAGCCGTGGATTGTGTCATCTCGATATTATCGTTAATCAATCGGCGATCGACTGGAGTTTGTGTCCGCATCTTGTGTGATTTAGGCATTTGAATGATTAATCCAGCTCGAAGGACCATCTTTAGATGTAGCGGTTTGTAATAAATCAAAAAATGCATGCCTTAGTATAGTTATAAGGATTATCTCTACTAACAAATCTCGATGAATCTTTATAACTATACTAACGCATGCATTTTTTGATTTATTACAAACCGCTACATCATTAAGTGTTACAGCTGTTTCGTCCTGCAAAGCTGTTTGATAATGGCCTTGCAAGCCGAAACAGCTGATACACTTAAAAATATTTAACCCGCAAAACTTAATAATAATATTAATTAAAATTTAATTTATTTTAAATTTCAGTAATAATAATTTTCATTAAATTCAATTCTTTTTAAATTTCATTAATAATAATTATTAAAATTTAGTTTATTTTAAATTTCGCTAAAAATAAAATTCCAGCGTTTCATTAATTCCTCCCGCAGCCACGACGCGTGACAATATTATACTCTAATCGTTATACTCTCATAATGTTTTGGTACGTTTATCAAGTCCATCCAACACAAGCTAATTGCTTAACTCTCTTTATTTAATTCAAGACAGAGACACACATAATTACATTTATATACGTATTTGTGGTGATCGGGACCTACCCTGGACTCTAGCCGTAGGTACACTGCTGTTACATCCCAATTATAATGATTTCGTTGTCTGTCCGTCAACGATGACAGATTATCTGCAAGAATATCAGCATCGATGTTAGGATCCGCACAGTACATATTGTAAGTACGACACAATCTTGTGATGGGAGAAAAGTAACCAACATTATAAGTGTGCTGGCTTACTATAATGTTATTAGTGTGCTGGCATATTTTTTTTTTTTTTAAATAGAGTTGCGAACACGGAATACGTGTCACATCAATATTCTTACTATTTTCAAACAAAGATAAACGCTTGTGCTATGAAAATAGGAGTAACTTGCTGGTCTGGAATGAGATTCGAACCTGCGACCTTTGGATCACGAGGCGAGAGTCCTAACCACAAGACTAACAAGCTACTATTGTTGTACTACTAATGTTATAACTTATCCTTCATAACATTACATATTCATCGTATAAAATTTTATGAAATGTACAATTTTAAGTAATAGCGATCAAAATATGATTTATACGATAACGCAAACCAATAAGAAAATACACGATTATTACGAGGCAAAACTTTACCTAAAAAATTACCTTCGAGTAGGTACAAAATTTCGTGATGTGTTGATAGTTCCTGCAATGCTTTCTCAGTATTTCAATTACAGATTTCCTAGTACTGGCCGCATTTTAATTTAATTTGTACTGTTGGCATGCTCAGTTAAGTATTTCCGTCAACATAGATAGTCCAAAAGTTTTACGTTAACTTCTGTATTAAATACATGAATTTTGTCTTTAAATAACTCGATACAGAGCGCCAGAAAATTCCATGTAGGAACTGCGGTCAGCGAGCGACATAAAACAAATTGTTTATTTTCGGGCGCGAACATTCTAGTGAGTTGGATACCAGACAACACTTTAATAATGCAAAAATAATATATCTTCATTCATTCATTCATCTTCATCCCTTTGTTCTATAAGGGTCGGGGGCCCAAAGACTCGACAAGGTGTTTACGTTCCCCTGTCTTGTGCTGTTTTTTTATGAGTCAACCAGTCTAGATCCATTCTGTTTTCGTACACATTTTTCTATTGCCTCTCATAGCTTAATCAAAGCCGATACACCGGCCGTCTTCCTTCCGGGGTTGCCAGGAGGATTCTTCTTGGCATTCGTTCCTCTGGCATTCTAAGCACATCTCCAAGAACCTCAATTGCGATCTTTCTATGTGTAAGGAGTAGGGGTCTCATGCCGAGTGTGTGCCTTATGTTGGAAAATATAGCCTGTGTTATCCGCCGAGTCCTAAAGAATAAGTTTCCAAATTTTCAGTCCGATCAGTCAAACGGATTTGCATCAAAAATATATCAGGGGTAGGGAAGGGGTAAAGGAGGAGAGGGGAGATTTAACCTATGTTACCCGCCGAGTCCTAAAGAATAAGTTTCCCAATTTTGAGTCCAATCGGTCAAACTGTACAGATTTACATTGAAAACATGTCAGGGGAGGGGAAGGGTTAAAAGAATAGGGGGAAATATCACATATGCTACCCGCCGAGTCCCCAAGTTTCCAAATTTTGAGTCCGATCGGTCAAACGGTACAGATTTGCATCGAAAATATATCAGCGGAGGGGAAGGGTTAAAAGAATAGGAGGTAAATGTCGCCTATGTTACCCGCCGGGTCCTAAAGCATAATTATGCAAAGTTTGAATCAAATCGGATAAACGGTATAGATTTTTATAGAGAATAGACGGATAGACAGACAAACTGACAGACAGACAGATATTGAGTTTTATAGGTATAGATAAAACGTTAGATTATCCCTACAGTAACTACTCATTTGGAATATGAAAATTTTATTTGGTTTTTTAAGACAAATAAAATGAAAAAAATCTTAAAAATATTTATCAAATTTCTGCAACTTTAATATAATTTTATTTGACTTATATCAAAAGGAATGAATTTTAAATATAAATCAATTTTATGATTGTCTAACGTTTTCCAAATATAAGGCAGAAATATGGTAAAAAAATGCAAATTTTGATGTCGTTTATCTCCGTGTATTGAATGAAGACCCTCTCAATGATTTTGCGACTAGCTATGGTACATCATTTTTCGAGTAGATACATCAAGAACTTAATTTAAACTAAACCTTTCGTAATACTAGATAATGTTTTCAAAAAAATTTGGGCGTTGAACCTAATTTAAAAATTATCTTTTTATCGATTTGATAATTTTTTTGGCATCCGTAGTTGTACAAAATATACTTTTGAATACTTATTTTAAATAAAATATATGCAGCGAAGGATTTTCCTGGCGAATAATTATGGACAAATAATGATCTGGACATCTTTCGGAAACTGTCACAATATGACATGAAAAAGATTTTCATGAATTATTTCTTTATAAATGTTCATCGTAGTTCCGTTCCATTACCACAGATGCCGCGAATTCGATTAATGTGAAAAATGGTGTGGAGCTAAGTATTCCGAAATTATTTTTTATTTTTTTATAAATTAATAATAATAATACCTACACACTTAGTTGTTTGATTGTGAAGTATGTATTTGAATTTTTACGATATTTTTATATGTACGTTCTGAGAACATAATTACTGAACTTATAAACTGCGGGATTATTATTTAATAAAGATAAATTATAGAACTTTCACAGAGACGAAGCTATTTATATGAGAAATATGTATGGAAATTTTTTGTGGGATATGGCCCAGGGCTTACAACCTCTATTTATACTGTTTCATGAGAAGAGACAATTCATGTCTCTCTGAGACTTCTATAATTTATCTTTGTTTGAATTTTATATATTAATGCTTAATATAGTCTCTTATATAAACAAAGGTTATTAGATCAAAAATATTTTTAAAACGTGACGAAAATTGTAAATACCATAAGATACCTTTGTATGAATAGGTACACTGAGTTTTGTTAAAATATATTGCCGAGTTTTTTAAAAATAAAATTATATTTATTGTGATATATATTAATTCAACCCTATATAACATTTTTAGTATCAATTTAAAGTTATATTAATTTATTCTTACGTGGTTGGTTGTAGTAACAAAAATTAAACTTCCCACACAGGTGTATCGGTATTTAAAAGGGTTTTATTTCAAATACATCCCTTTACCTTGCTGGTTAATCTGAACACTTAACTGATAATAATTAGTTTTGTAATAATTTAATTTTAAAGGCTAAAATATTAAAATGATATTGGGGATATAATACATACTATGATTGCAGTGACATCTATTGTGGCTTTATAAAAAACACGAAGAAAGGATCCAAACCCATTCGAAAAACTTTTCTGCGGCCATAATTTGATTCGTTTTATTTAAACAGACTGTGAAGACTGGTTCCAGGAAAATGTTTCTTCGAAAATTCGGATGATGTCAATGAATTTGTTTTTTATTTGAATATTAAATATTGGGATTAGATAACGCAGCTTGCGGTAGGAGTTGACGAATAGAAAAAAAAACGTAAGGAAAAAAGGCGTTATGCCCCCTCCATCCTCCATGTGACTTTCTTTCTTTCTCTCTCTCTCTTTCGGAAATTTTTTTAAAACTTATTTGTTATTTGTTTTTGTTTTAAATTATACGTGAGTTATGTTGCCTTATTAGTACTTACTGTAATTTTGCAATAATAATACAAACTTAATAAGATAAATACGTTTATAAAATTGTATATTTTGATACAAGTACATATTTTTTACTGTTTATATATGTTTTAAATCAAAATATTGAAGATATTATCATATATTTTTTCATCGGTCGTTATTAGAATATACTGAGGGAGGTTCTAAATTACTTAAACAATTTTTTCATAGATTTCCACTCACATTGGCTAAAAACTTCAACATAAATTTCAATAATAAAGAAAATTTTGAAGTACTCACATCCTTTTTATCAGATACATTTGATTTAAATATTAATAAATAATCCAGTACAGTTCAAAATAAAATAAGTACTGCACTACAATTGATGCTGTTTTTTCGAGATACTTGGACCAAATTGAACATTTAAAACATAATTCTGGAAAACCCAATGGATTCTGAAACTATCGCGACATTGCCTATAAAGGAAATCCACTGGGTATTGGGCATATTATAATGTGTATTAGAGTTGTTTGACGGTATGACATAGAAAGTTACCAAAGATGGCAAAGCTCACAGAAAAGCAAACCGTGCAACTAGCGGTATGACCCAGCGACAGACATATTCGGCGCGGAGGTTGTAGGTACCTACCTAACCTACAAAAACGGGGAGGATCAGTCTAGCGACACACAAAATGACATATTATTTATTACTATATTTATTAAAATAAAACACAAATCACTTTGTTTTCACCACTATATTAGATTAAAAAATCTACATGTTTCGAGAACAATGTTCTCTTCATCAGGATTATTGTGTACTAATCTTAAAAGTTGAAACAAGCGAATATGTTACGGTGAAGGAGCGGTTGAGGGGGTTGGTGAGGGGAGGGGGGGGTTCGAGGTGTTGATTATTATGGGTCATTTGGAATGTTAAGTGGAAAAATATTCAAAATAGGATTATGCAAAAATTTCGTCTGTGTATTTATTATATTAGACTTAATATTAACATTTTTCCTAATTTCGAGTATTTCTAAATTATTTATTTGAGGTATCTTATAGTTGAAATGTAAAAATTTTAAGCCTGTGTTAATATCAAATGTATGGTCAAATTCTATTAGATGTTTTGCGAAATCAGAATCAATATTGCTAGTTAATGCTTTGATATGTTCATATATTTATTTATTTAAATTTATTTATTTACGCGAAGGGGGCTTTTACAAGTAATAATATTAATATACAATAGATGTAACAAAATAGTGTGGTTGAACATTGTAACTTAAATTTGTAAAAATAAAATAAAATAAGAATAATACTGTATAAAAAAAAGAAAAAAGAAAAATTAATTCATTGCAGGTTTTTACATGAAAAATATTAATATACAATAAATATAGTATAATCGAGCAGTATATTGTAATTTCAATATGTTAAAATAAAAAACCATTTAAAAAATTTAGAAATAATTCATTCAATTCAAAAGAGAAAGACAATATATTTTTGTTTTATACACTGTTATGTCAATAACAGTAGGTATTTAAAACAAAAAATATAAAGTATAATACTTTCTTGCATGGTTTATATATTCTTTACATTGCAATAATTGTATTTAAGATAATTTGTGTTTTTTACTTATTAGTTTTTTTCTTTCTTATTCTCTTTTTATTGGCCCTAATATTTTATAAAAAGCTTCTTATACAAGTGAACGAGTTTGCATATTTGGGAAGTTTGTTTAGTAGAGGCAAGGCTGAGAATGATATGTAAAGGAGAGTAACTGCGGGAAACAAAGTTAATGGTGCACTAAATGTAATTATGGCCAATAATCTGTCAAAGGAAGCAAGACTAGTGCCAACCCTGATGTATGGAAGTGAATCCTGGAAATGGGGAAAGAGGAATGAAAGTAGACTGAATGCGGTAGAAATGCGGTCACTAAGACGCTTGTGTGAAAAATATTTGGTCGACAGTACTTGAGATGTCTGAATAATCATGGTTTTTCTGAATTTGCAAATCATTTATTAGAAAATGATCACGGTTTTGATAAAAATTTAGGACTTTCTATTTTACACATAAATAATTTTGGTCTGAAATTGAATAATTTAGAATCATTAGCAATAAGTAAAACATGTAATAGTAAACAAAATATTATTAATAATCAATTAAATTTAACTACTAGCCCAACTCTTAATTTTTTTCCAATAATTGCGAGTAATCAAGAACTTAAGCAATAATATTTAAAAATTAATTTTCAAATAATTTAGAAAAACAAAATACAGAAGACAATTCATTTTGATATTTTGGCATATATATAACACCCAGACGATGGAAAGGTATTTCCGAAATATGTAGGTGTAATTAATCAAATAATATTAGCAGATTTATACAAATAATACAATCAATATATTTTTTTAATTTTATTACCTATCCTTTATAAATTTATACAACATTTTAGTATTTGCCCATATATTATCTATCAAAAGATCTGAAAGTTTCGAAATATTACATATTTATTTTCCTGCATGCCCTCAAATTTCAGCAAAAAGTGGCGATAAATCAAAGTCATTTTCGAGCATAAAATATTTTTTATTTTGTAAATTGCACGCACAGAAGGCTCCAGTTGCGAAAGGATTTTTATTTCACAGCTTTGTTATAAAATTTCCGTTGCAAATTGTTGTTTCATGATCGATTTACCACTCCAGGCTCTACAGGGTGGTCTATTAAGGCCATGTGGTTATTTGATGTTGTGCGCATGTGAAAAATTTTTTTACGCTGAAAATAATTTTCTACTAAAAGCAAACATTCATTATGGTATTTTTGATGATAACTTCACCAATATTACACCTTTATGCATTTAGATTAAAAATGAATCATTATAAATACACGATATATAATAAGAATATAAATATAATTAAACAAATTAACTTTGTTTGTCACCACTTAATTTTTGGTAAAACCAACCGGTTTCGGAAACAACGATCCTTCGGCAGGGTATACTTAATACTAATTAAACTTTACAAAATTATGAACAATCATACCTCAAGTGTCCAAATGGGGGTAAATAGTGGGGGGTGCGAAAGAAACAGGTGATAGGGTGGAAGGGAACATATTATTATATTATAAAACATATTATATTACAGTTCTATATTGAATATGTTGGGGGAGGGAGGAAGTATCGTTTGTGTACCAGCCGGGTCCTAAAAATAAGCCTGCAAAATTTGATTCAGATCGGTTGAACGGTAGGCATAGATTTGCATGGAAAAATGTCAGGGGGAGGGAAAGGGGTAAAGGGGAGGGTAAAAAATATGGCCTACTTTACCCGCCGGGTCCTAAAGAATAGATTGGCTAAATTTGGGTCAGATCGGACAAAGGGTGTAGATTTGTATAGAGAACAGATAGACAGACAGACGTTGAGTTTAATAGGTATAGATCTTTCGATATATATGCACATCAACTCTTCCAAGTTATTTTATCTTCATTATTTGATGCTGATTTTGAGACATTCAAATGTAAATGAAGGTAATTTTGCTGCTTCAGTGTTCATAGTTTTCACTTTTTTTATAAATTTTTAGATTTTTTTTAGTATTAAAGTTTTATTGAATAATCACCATTGGGTCGCTTTTTGCTAGTCATTATAAAAGTCACTTGGGTCGAAATGTACTCGGTCGCTAAATCATCATCCAGTTGGTCCAACAAAAAGTTTGAACCCGGCCGTTTACATGTCCTTTTCAAGTCCAGCCACGCTCCGAACCTCGTTGTGTATGCCACAGCCGTTCTATGATTGTTTACGCGGTGCGCGAATAAATCACTAAAAAAATAACGCCAAGAAGTCTTAGCTCTGTCAAATAAATAAAGGCCTAGGTATACCCGTCCGCTATTTCTTTTCGAATAGGAATATTTTAGACGTTTCGAGAAATATCGATTACTTTCATAAAGTAGCAACAACCAGATATATATTATTTATTTTAATATTATTAGAAATCTTATAGTGCTAATGAGCAGTTGATATTTGTCAATCAAGAGTCACCCATGTGTTAGTGTGAAAGAAGAATTCTCACCTCACTTGGAGAATCTTTCAGCGTTCATGAAAATATTCAAGTTTTGTGCCATATATGGCAAAGCATGCAATAAAAGCAGAAAGAACAAGAAAGAAAGAACAACAGAAAGAACTACCCGGCAGTAAATATTACACTCCGGGCTTTAGAAGGGATAATCGGCTAGTTTCGGCTTCATGGAGCGTCATCTCTGTCACACGAAAGTATGAGTGACAGAGACGATATTCTACGAAGCCAAAGCTAGCCGATTATCTCTTTGTAAAGTCCGATGTGTAATATTTACTGCAGGGTACTGTAAGTTAGTAAGGAATATACTCATTGTCTATTAACACTGAAATTATTGTGTAGGTATTATTTGACTTTACAGGCGAAAAAATCATACGAGATTGAATGCTTCTACATAGTTGATTGAACGGTCAAAGACGGAATGGTGGAAATAAGATAGCATCGTTCCTAGCCTCTTAATGATTTCCCCGTTTTCATAGGTATACGTCCTTCTAGATTATGGCTCATGATCACCATAAGAATTTTGAATAATCATGTTATATGCACACGAACGCCTTAAATTTGATTAAACTAAACAAAAGATCCACGATTTGTAGATATATGGACTAATCAGATCAGAAATATTAAAAAAATCATTTTGGAAATTAAATTTTTATTTCCCATCGAAAGATATTTCCGAAATCAGTTCTTTAAATAAATTAATTATTCATGTTGATACATAACTTACTTGCTTAACATTACACCGTTTCCCCGTGGGAGTTAATAGAGAGGATAGAGCACCAAAATCTTCTGTCCGTACACACAACTCTCGCCTCATCCACATTCATACATCTTCGCGTACAAGTTCGACGATTGTTGAGGCTCCTCACAGGACATCCTCCAGTATCTAGTTAATCTAGTCATGCCACGTCTTCCGCGGTCGTCCTCTTTTATGGTGCCGTTAACTCTTGCGTCATATGTTTTTCATATGATCCTTTCTTCATTTATTCGCTCAACATGCCTAACATCTGAGCGACCCCTTTTCTTCATACTTTCCGCTACGCTAAGATCTGCTTTACATTCCTTCCTAACATCTTTATTCTTTAATCTATCATAAATGGATTTCTCAAACATGCATCTAAATGATCTCATCTCTACCGCATCCAGTCTGTTTTCGTTCCTTTTCTGCCAGCTTCAAGATTCACTTCCAAACATCAATCAGTGTTGGTACCAGAATCATTATAATTTCTAAAAAGATCTTTATAATTTCGAATAAGATATAATTCATAATGATATTTTATACCAAATGCATGCAAGAAGCTTGTTGGTGTGGTGGTCATGATGCTCGCTTAGTGATCTGATGGCCGGTGGTTCGATCCCCATTTCAGGACACCAGTTAGTCATGCTATTATAGCATAAGCATTTATTTCATTATACAAACTTATTTTGAGAATAGTAAGAATATTGATGTGTCATGCCTTCCGCGTTCGCATCACTATTTAAAAAAGATGTGAAGAAAATTTAAATAACGCCGAAGGAAATGTCAAAATATTCAATTATATTTGACCTTTAAATACGGAAAAAATATTCAAAGCTTCGCAGACGTCGGGAATTAATCAAAGCGGAGCCTTTTACTAATGGGGTAAATCTGTGCCCAGAACTTACTGCCTGGAAAAAGGTCACATTCCCGGATATCCGTTTCCCATAAATATTAAGATTTCAGAAGATTCACATTTGTACTGAACCTTATTTCTCAGTAAGGACACTTGATACAGACATTCTTCAGCTGAACATTAATTTATTCATATACCTGAATCACAATGAAGAGGAAAGTTTTTATTTAACAATCTTGTACAAAAAAGGACAAAACTTGCTAAAGGACCTGTTTATACTTGTAATCGTCGTGCATAATATATATGTAACTCACTAGAAGGGTGTTTGGGGTGATTTATTAATAGATTTCACACTCTACACAATAAATCTTAATGAACGAGACACATTTCCTAATCATTATCCGTAGTGTTTGATTTATTTATTTAGTAATCACTTAGCCGATAGTAATCACACAAAGCCGATAATAGGCCCTAAGCCCTGTAAATACCCGAATACTTAGTGCCTTCTTTGCCATATAAAATACTTCCGTCTCTGTTAGACATCGATGATTGATAACGATTTATTTTGAGCACAAAAAATCAAGTAATTTTGTTCTTGAAAAAGTTTCAGTACACAAAATAAATATTACGAATTTATTTGCTTGTTTATTTATCGTATATGATTTTTTTAATGAAAGAACATTACAAATATATTTAATGTCTCTTTGTAGCCTCACTAAATAAGACTCACAAGTCCATGACTACAGTCACAATAGACCATCCCTTGACATTGCCTTTGCGGTTAAGCCTGCTGGGCACTTCCCTACTCCTTGCAGGGCTTTATTGACATTATATTCGTCGTTTAGATATGATGATTGCGCATATAACGACGCTCTCCTACTCTCAGGATATCTGTGCCCGTATACCGTACCATAAGTCCCAAGTTCTTTAACCTCCCTCATTTCCGTAAATCTTGCACATTATTTTCGATGATGCGCTGTATTAAAATTGAATAATTATCATCCACATTATCATTGTCCAGCAATCTCTTCGTCGAATGAATGTAGACCTGTCAAATTGAATTATTTTTGTGTAGCGTATCCCAACCTTCGTGATACGGACACAAAATATACCCTAACCTAAACCCAGTGCTAGCTGCACGCTTATTAGTATAAGAAAGAGGGAGCGAGAGCTTGCGCTCTCCCCTTTTAGAGCCGCGCCTTTTCGTATTCTCATTAAGTTGGCCGGCCTGAATTCATCATACTTTTCTTCAGCCCTTCTCAACCATCTTTTGCCACTCTTCTGATGTTGTTCGCTTCATCGAAATAGATGATGGTCAACGATTCTTTTATCTAGGACTTTATTTATTATCACTTCGATAATCATGTCTAACTCATTTCTATTTCTTGGCATACAATTTTTTCGAGAAAATATGTTACTTTAGTACCTACTCTGGCGACACATATGGACATTATTGGATATATATTTTAGATAGATATATGAGGTGTAGGTCTATGAAGTAGTGTTTTTGTCGAGTTTTTAAGTAATAAAATAAATTCCGAAGAATAGTTTTTATGAAATACATAACAATTTGAATTAAAAAGGAACAAAAATTTATTTCCTAGACACTACATAACATAAAAATATATTTAATATATTAAAAATGAGCAATATCTACTTAAAATTTTAATTATAAACCCTTTACCATATATAAAGAAAACATAATCCGATCCCTTTTTATCGGGGATTTAAACCGAAAAACCAAGTACCCAAAGCGCCATCTGCCATAAAAAATGTAATTATTTAGGGGCTTCGGACAATCCTCCACAAATCATATTGTGATTAATGGATTATAAATGGTTAAAGAAAATTGTTGGAAAACCAGGTAATCCTGTGCGAAGTTGCATTGTGTGAAACATCTTACACACATTGTAAAAACCAAAACGAGTACCTACTTGGATTAAGGTTATTGAACGTCTTTACTTGTACTTTTAAAAATTTCAATATATCAGGTGTGTCATAAATATTATCACTCTTTGAAATATTTTGCTTTATCTTTTATTAATAATGATGATCACGTGGTTCGATTTTGTGGATGACAGCATTTAACATAAATCATATTTGTATCGTTTGAAGAGGGTGTTGTGGCTAGGGGGAGTGTGGGTTGGCCAATATTTTTCTCAGGGTCCTAAAGAGTAAAAAATTTAAGCAAAAAACGTGAAAGAGTGAAAAAAGCAAAGCCAACAATATCTCACTAATGTATTTCTGAGATAAATACGAAAAACGTGTCACAACTCCAGAAAATTTCTTTGAAATCTATGAAACATAATCTTATTGGATATAAGTTAAAAGCCATTGCCACCTCAGTTTTTCTTTTATATACGTGTATAAACAAGTATTTATCTTTTCAATATAGATATTGCTGTGTTTGCTACCAAAAAGTGGACATTGTTGCTTTTGCTTTTTACATAATTGGATATCGCTGCCTTTTCTAACATATTTCAGTTTAAAATCGACATTATTTTTCACTTTAGTACGAAGCGGTCACTTTGTCACGTCACATGACCTTAGAAGTTGATCGATTGACGTAATATTTCTGCATTTGCTTTTAATTGTGATTTGGAAACATTATTTTGGAAGGGATAGTAATCCTCGATGATTTAAATTTGGATACTGCTGCCTTTGCTTTTATACCCATCAACCGTAGGTGACAATCGGAGTGTAGATGATAGCTCGAATGGAATTCCTATTAGTGTCCTAACTCGGTAATTTAAGACAAAACTAACATCTCTCGGAGACCACCGAATAAGTACTGTTACAACTGAACAGAAGCAATTTCAGCTGCCCGTTAGCCAGCATTTGCGTAGTTTGTTTAAATATTAATGTGGTAGCTCATTTTCATTTTGTAAAGCGCCAAAGTGTAATTGGGGTTGAACTAAAACACTAAAACAAAGCTATTCCTAGCATCATCATCAAATTAAAGTTTATGATACGAACTAAGCGAAAATAAGCATTTGTTTTTTATCAAACACGATTTTTTCTACGTTACATTTTGAATTACAGCACGAGTTGATTTTTTACTCATTTTTGAATTTAATTTGTTAGTATTCAATTGTATCCTGACGAAGGGACCTGAAACATGTTGATATTTTTCAATATAAAAGTGGTGAAAACTAGATTTTTTTATTAACTCCTGTGTGTCGGTGATGTAAAGTAGGTCTACCTGTCATACAGAATATGAAATATCTACCTTATTTACAAAAACTAAAACGTCACATTTTTTGTAATCATCGAATAGACATTTTCACACCAAAATTACTAAATTAAACTGTTAGGAATGTACGGATTTTTTAATTAAAAAATAATTATTCATTACTTTCGTATTTTCGGCCAGTGTGTAAGAGAGAGCAGTATATTGTGCATCGCAGTTAAATCGAGCAAGAAAGAGCACGACAATACCATACATTTCATGTAGGACAGAGGTGGCGGTTGCTTGGGTTTCAGCGAAACCAAAAACAATATAGAAAGAGTACGATAGAGTCAGGTAACACGTGCTAGACAAAGACGGAGTGCATGCAACTGAAGCGAGCAGGCGACCGCGTCGTTGTATTCAGTTGCTATTGAAACGTCGGCGGAAGCGCACGCAAATTCGATTTGCCATGATTTTATAATAATTTACTAAAATAATGCAAATATGTATATTTATCTTGCATAATTATATAAAGGGACCTTTAAAAAATCTTATCTGTATTGTATATATGTATATTTTATCACATATTAAAAACTACGCCGATTTTTAATCAGGTAACGCTGTGTTACTCCACCGTCCCCAAAGATTTTTTTAGCACAGTCTTTTAAGAGTTAATTACATTATAATAATTTCATTATCAGTCGATCAGTCCGTAACTTACTCTAGTTTTTATTTATTTATTTTTATTAAATATTGTTTTAAGATAATGTCATTATTGATGGGAGAATGATAATAATAGATTTACTCCAGCATAACCAAATTGACTGTGAACACAGTGTGGTCCGCCATATAAGTAGGTATACTTATTAACTAACTAACTTACCATCACGCCGTTTTCCCGTGGGGGTAGGCAGAGAGGATAGAGCACCATACTCATCTGTTCTCACGTACAACTTTCGCTTCATCTACATTCATACATCTTCGCATGCAAGCTCGACGGTTGTTCAGGCTTCTGACAGGACTATCTTCTAGTACCTAGTTAATCTGGTCATGCCACGTCTTCCGTGATCACCCTTTTTCTGGCGCCGTCAACACTTGCATTATATATCTTTCTTACCATTCTTTCCTCATTCATTCGCTCAACTTATTACATAAAGAAATGTAGGTGTGAAGCACAAGAAGAATTAGTAAATAATACGTGTAGAAAAAGAAATAAAAAATAACTAATAAAAATAGATAAAAAAACAAAAAAAAATGTGAAAATTATGAATTATAATTATATACAATTTGAAAACATCATATAAAACTAGTAGGTGAAGCAAATAAATTTTGGTTAAAAGCGAACAGAATTTTTAATTGTATTAAAACAAGTTAAAATCGTTAAATAATAATTATTATCATAATGAATAAAATTTACATTTACTGCACGCCGTGTACATAACCGATACTACGCGTCACTGACGTCAAGTTTGTTGTTGCATTTCTATCTAGCGTGAAGCGGTTGTATATATTCGTGCCTTTCTCTCATACATATCACTAACAAATACATCGAGGAGTAAAGGTAACACATTCTTGGAGTGCTTTGACCATAACATCGACCTGTACATTGGAAATAATCGTATTTATAAATATTTTATATGAATAAAATATAGTCAGTACATACATATGGGGCCATCTATTGACATTGTGCTGATGCAAAATATTCTTATATTTAAAATGCAAAAATTGACGAAACATATTGGAATTTCGTACGCTGTTATTAAAGTGATTTGATTCACGTTATTGAATATTTCTCTTCATTTCTTAAAACACGTTCATATCGACTTTGTTTGAAAAAGCACTATTTTTTCAAACATAAATGAATTGCAATTTGGGCGGCGATATAAAAAGCAGTACATTTTATGGATGGTCTTCTCATAATTCTGTTCTCAATATTCGTTGATTATTTATTTATACATAATAAAAATCCCGCCAAACGTCGAACGTAGGAGGCGTAATTAAAATTTTGCATCTTAGATAAGCCCTACTCTAGTAGAAGGTATAGATAGTACATTTTTGACGGGCTATGGAGAAGCGTTGGTGGCTATATCAAGTTGTGCGCGCGTTGTGCGCGCGTCTGCGTGTTCAAGTTATGTTACGGAATCATTGTATTTAGATATATAAATTGATGATTTTGTAGTGCCACGTTCATATAATTTTCAACTAAAAAGGCACTCGACTATGTATAACTTCTTACGCGCATACATGAGTAAACGCTACTCCAATTTTTTATATATAACTTTATACAATCAATTTTGACGTGATGGATATTATGTAAAATTATTTACCTAAGATTTACCCGGGATGGTGACCGTGTGGCATGGTGGCACCCGCTATGGTCAGAATAATCTACTTCCTCTTTAGAGATTTACCACCAACTACTTTGAGCAGATTCGTATAAGAGAAATGACTGATCGTTAATGCGGGAGAATATCATTCATCAAGATCATTCGTACCTACATTTATCTAACTGTTTACTCCCACTCTTAATTTGGTTACAACATAAGAGAGTAAAAAGAGCATTGTTGACTAGATCGTGGCGAGTGATGAAATGGTTGGTTCGCTGGGCCGCCGGCCATCTTTCCGCTCTCGATGTTACCAGGACGTGACGTCCGGCACAGTAGGAATTCCTTAAAGTTCTTAAAAATCAGCTTTTTAAAAACACCTACTTATTTTATATTTAAAACATCTTCTTCAAAAAAGGCTGTTTTACTACAAGGGAATATTGAAAAAGAAAATACCTTGAAATTAATGAAAAAATATAGATAATGCTATTCTTTATCATGTTATATATAAGTATTTTTTGGTGATGTTGTGAGACGGAGAATATAAAATCATATTTAACGTACTACTGTGAAAGACTCTAGGAAGTTGCAATGCACAAAGACATCGGATTTTCTGGTTGAAGAACTTGGGTGATTGTTTCCATTTCAGCTTATATCATTGATAAGAGCAGCTGCCTCTATACTGTTAACAAGCTGTGAAAATTTCCAACCTCCTCAGGGGACGGAACTTTTTTCTGTACTACAACTATTTTCGTGCTATGAAACCAGGACTAACTTAGTGTCTCCCGGGGCGAGCTTCGACCCTTTGAAGTTTTGAACTAAATATATATAATAATACTATTTTATATTTATTCTGACCTTTCCGTTATTTTCCGATGTCATTATTGGATGAGAATAATTTTGTAATTGAATATTCAGAAAGTGGAACATAATGAAATGAGGCGACACAGGTTTAAAGAGTTGAACGGAATAATGAATCCGCCTGAAGAGAGGAAAAAAGGACAAATAAAATGTTAATTTCTATTTAAACAAGAGATTATTTTTATATATATTCAGTTAAGAAGCAGAGTTTGTTAACTTTTTAAAGAAAAAAATGACTGGATTTTGTCCTCAAAGAGAAAATAATAAATTATATGTAAATGTCTCACAGAGACCAAACTATTTTTTGGGGAAATTATGTATACAAGTCGTTTTGGGACGGTATAGGGCTTACGACATATTATGAGGTTGGCTCAAGTGATCACTTTACCCAATATAATCGACTGCCTTCAAACTAGTAATCCCTAGTTAGGCAGTCGAAGTGTAACACAATACAAAATAAGAAATGAATGAAATACTTAATATTATTATTAATGTTCACCGATTCCACCTAAGACAAACAACACAATGTCAAGTGATTGATTGGATTGATACTTAGGCTAGCTAAGACAGATCACAAGCTCCGTGGATGCCTAATAAGGATATTCACACATGATTTCCCATATAAATAGCTTCATCTCTCTGAAATACCTATTATTTATCTTAATTTTAAAAATATGTATTAAATAGTTAACTTAAAATGTATTCTGAGTAATAATCGATGGCTTATTTTTTAATTTTTATCGACATTTAGTTGAAGGTTTTATTAGAACTTTTATCCATACAACTTCTTCCGCGGTTCAAATATTTCGAACTACAGTAATAATAAAAATAGACTCGCGAGTTAAAAGTTTCGCAACGAGTAAGCAATGAAGTTCTTGCGAAAACCAAGTGAGATCTGTAATGAGGTCAAACCAAAGTTTAGATTTTAAAAACGCTGAAAAATAAAATCTTAAAATTTCCACTCATTACTCCTCGATAAACTTACTACCGCCACATTTTAAGAGTTTAAACAATATCTTCGGAGATAGTTTGTTTGTAGGTAAAATGTGGTTTGATAGTAGGTTAAAACGCGGTGGTGGTTTTTTGGTGGCGGCCTTGGTTTTTTTGGGCAGTGTCTAAGGCAGTGATGTCAGACCCTTTTTATTCGGCCTGTTAAAAATTTGGAATATACCTAACGAAACCTAACCTAACCTAAGTCTGCTCGTTTACTTAGGTACACTCTTGAGAACTGTGCTGCGGGATACGTGTTTATACTTGTGTGTAATCCACAATCGCGCTTCTTCATCTACTCTCCGGAACTGGTGAGGCGGGATACGTGTTTATACTTGTGTAAAATCCACAATCGCGTTTCTTTATTAGCGCGAGTATTGGAGAAGGCTGGCGTGTCACCTAAAACGTTGTGGAGTGTCACCTTGGATGCACGTGTCATTACTGGTACAGAGCATGCATTATCTAAAGGATCCTATCATTATAATGTTTTCCCGTTGGAGGAGGCTGAGCGAGATCAAGGCTGTCGATTGTTGAAGCTTTTAACAGTATCCAGTACCTACACTATTTGTTCTCGATATACTACATGTATTTTAAAATAAACTCTACATATCGTTTCTTAAAAAAAAGCAAAAAAAAAGTTTTTTAAGCTGGCAAAGGATAAACACAGCATGATTCGATGCAGAAACACAACATATCATAATCATAATAAAAAAAATCTTTAACAATATTAGGCTTCATACATAGAATGACAAAACCATTCAAAAAACCATCATCATTGATATGTTTATATAATTCATTGGTTCGCAGCAATTTGGAATTTGGCTGTGTCATTTGGTCACCTAATTATACAACTTACAAAAATATGATCATGCTAACATTTAAGTGTAATCTGGGCAGCATTTTAGTATCTTATCAAGAGTTGCCGAGTTAATATATCTGTATAATATTATAATACATGGTAATATTGATTCAGAATTTTGTGTAGAAAACATAACTTTGAATGTTCCTAGTCGCCGACTTAGGACATATAATAGATTTTCTCTTTCACTTCCCTTTCTTTTTTCAACAATATGGCCCACTTTAATTCTTTATCTAGAATATTGAGGTCATATAAAAAAATATAAAATAACCACAACGTCCTCATTAACATATTCTAAGACAGTTTCCACGAATATAAGAAAACTATTACCAAACTGGCGAAATCAGCTCTTAAGTCTCTTGATTCAACGTCACTATATAAAATTATTTCTTTCTGTTCTTTCTTGTATATGTTTAAGTCTTTACTTTTATCTCTATGTTAGCCATGTTCACATTTAAGTGATGAAAAGCATTTAAACTAATTGTATTATAATTGTATTATCTATATCATGTTGTGTTATATGAACATTGTGAACCATTAAAATAAATAAATATAGATACTCCGATATTACGTGACAATATTTCAGAGGGCAGGATTGCAGATTGTTTGTTTCATGGTGTGTTTGCTTAGATATTCTTAGAATTCTCTCACACCTGCTTCCAACAAAGATACGAGTATATACTTGTTAGGGTTGCAAGATCTCAGATACTTTTCTAAAAAAGAAGCGCAGAAAGGTAGTAAAAAAATAAATGATGTTCTTTGTTGAAGAAAAAATTCCAGTGAAATGCTTACGATTGTCATTAAGAGACACTAAGATTAGTTCTATTAATTAGTACACTAAACGATGACACCTTATAAATTATATATATAAAGCAAATGATACATATAAACTTTTTTTTTTTTTATTAATTTCACAAAATCATTTTGAATGACATGAATTTAAAGTCGCTAAATGTTTCTGGAATAATTCATACACTAATTCACTAAATTTATTCTAGAATGTTCGCTTCACTTTAATCACTTCTGAATAACCTGTCTATCAAATATTGATATACATTATTTAAATCGCCCAGGCTTGCACTTAAAAACTTCTCGCCCGCCGGTAGGTACTATCGCTGAAATACACCGGCCATTCCGTCGCGTCGCACGATTCGCTTGTCTGCGGAATGTCACAACTGTCCGCTCGCCCGACGCCGCTGAGCATTTATAATTATCCATCGCGTCCCGAATATTCCAGGAAACGGTGGCCCGTTTTTTTCGATAGTAGGTACTTAATTTCTTATAATTCTACCAACTCGTGACAGTATCACGTCTTAATTATATGTGAAGTATTAAAGTGAAGTCATCTTTATATCCGTGATGCAACAAAGCATTTCACATCGCATTGATTACTTTCTGGAATTCTCTGGAATCCAATTTATATTATCAAGCATCCATTTTCTCTCTTTCTATTTCTCATTAGAAATCTGGATATCATTCATACTTGAGTCCACTGATGCGGTATTCTTACATTATTATTAATAAAAAAATAATTTCAAATTTTTTTATTAATGTTTTCGTAGGATCTATGAGTGATGGAGATAGTCACCAATTTGCAGCATGAAGTGTAAAGAGTCCAATTTAAATTTTATATATTTCTATATATAGGCGAAGATTGGCTTACCTGACTTTGGAATCCAGATTGGGAGATTTGTATCATATTCTCACATTAACCGCAACTTTCTGGAATTCTTGAACGCGCGGACGGCAACGCGACAACTAACTTCTCACTAACTAACTAACCACCGCTTCTCCATGGCCCGTCAAAAATATACTATATATAAAACACATTTAAGAAAAAGGCTAAGGTAAGACGCGGACCACTTATGTACGCCTCCTATGTTCGATGTTTTGACAGACTTTTAATAATGTATAAATAATACTTAAATATGTTTTGCGATTTTTCACGGGTGTATAGCTAGTGATAAATAATTAATTAGAAAAAAGTGGAAAAAAATCCATAGCGCTGGCTGAGGGCCAACAACAAAGGCTTGCCAATTTATACCATGCGTGACATACACATTCCAAACGTCATACCATATTGAATATACTAGAGATAAACTAAAGCATAGCTGTTGTGACAAAATTCCTGGAAAGCGCTCCCCACTTTGGGCTCTGGTCACGAAATACACTTTATACATGTATAATCTCCACTCACCAGATTCTCCCGGTAGGCAACCGTATTATAAACTCTTAAAGAATAATAAATACATACGAAATATCTCCTTTTTTGACTCCCGTGTGAATCAAAACCAATTCGTTCAGATGAAACCAAAGAAAGAAAACTGGTTCGCGGTAACTCACACACAGAGAATTACGTATCCATAGATATCTAGATAACTCAAAACCAGAGATAACTATCCAACAAGTTATATTTTTTTTTTGCGGTCCATCCACCTCAGTCAAGTCTGATTTTTATTATTTATTTATTTAATTGATAATACATATATATTTTATTTTATAACAATGATAACTAGCAAATATTAACACTCAAATTATTATTATATGCTATACCTCACCAAAAAGAATTAAGATAATTTATATAAAATAACTTTGTAAACACCACTTGAAAACATTTGTAAACGAAGAAGCCATTGGCTTCGAAACATGTTGAAATTTTTTTCAATAAAAAAGTGGTGTTTACAAAGTTATTTTATATAAATTATAATTATGTCACCACAAAATAATTTTGCTAAATTTGAAGAAGAAGAAGAAGAATTAAGATAATTGTGTGTGATGAGGGAATATCATAAATACTACATTATTTCATCTTTAATCTCCGTTTATATTTTATTGGTTTAATAAATAGTGAAATCATTTATATTTTTCATCTTTATACGTCACTTGTATAATCTTTTTAATTAATATTATTTAATAATTATATATAATAATTAATAAACAGTAATGTTTTTAATTAAAGTGAATTATAGAAATTTCACAGAGCCGAAGCTATTATAAACACATTTCTCATATAAATAGCTTCGTCTCTGTGAGACTTATATAATTCATCCAATTTAAATAATAATTCCTCCATGGATATATCCTGTAATTGTATTCTTAGAACATACGTTAATAATATTATTAGGTTATCTTTTTACTAATCAATGTTAGCATTCCCGTATCCCAGAGTTAAAAAATTAGCATTTATTAATTAGTTAAAAGAGAAGTAAGATTTTTATCTCGTGCAATATTATAATAAAACTTGTGTCTATACTCTTAGGAATTTTCCATTACGAAACTCTAGGATATTGCTTACACGGCACATAATCCTAGCATATTCAAACCCATAAAAACAGAGGTACAGGTGAGCTCATTCACAATCTTCTACTGCAAAATAAACTTTGGATCAGGGATAAATCAGTTTTTAAATTAAGTTTTAATTTTAATCAATTCTTATCGTATTTCATCATGAATACCTAGACTATTTTATTGTGACCAACACTAGAACCAACTCGAATTTTAACTCTGTTGCACCCAGAGCCCATTGGCTAGGTAACACCTATGCGCATATCTCTGATATTTTTAATTCCAGTTTAGCACAATATAAAGATTCGCTAGTAAAAGCTCTACACCCTGAAGTCCTGAATTCATAATGCAATCACAAACAAATTATTATACCTACATATTTGTTTAACCTTGAATGTACTTCACATCTCCTTTTTCTAAATTATGTTTCATCTTATATAATTCACACATCCTTTATCTAAATTACTGTTATTACTTTTAACAACTATCTATACTATGTCAATTCTGTAAGTTTTTGCTGTTCTATTCTTTGGATTTCTTTTATATATATATTATTATGTAAAAGGTACTTCTGTGCCGTTTATTTCTCTGCATATTTTATACAATATTGTAACGTTTTCCCGAGACATCAGACTCTCATTATCAACAACAGATTTCAACTAACACTATAACAGATACAGACAATAATAATTATGGTGCAAATAATGAGAGTAGAGGTGGGAGGTGTTGTTATAATGGATAGCATGAAAGTAGAAAAATTTAAGCCCGCGTTCTGTACAAATAATAATATAAAAAAATATACAGAATGTCTCATAGCTAGAAGCAAAAACTTTACAGATGGATTTTTGTCTTGATAATGAGTCGTTAAAGATCAAGCAACCATGACTTAATATCGATAGTTATGGAGATACGCAATATCAAATTTGCATTTTTTTCTCAATATTTCTAACTTATTTTTAGCAAAAAGTAGAACTATCATTACTTGTATCGCTTACGAAAAATTTGAACGCTTCAATACGACTCAAATAAAATGATGAAAACCTTTAAAAAAAGTTATATTTTCAATTTTGGCAAGGTTTTTATCATTTTATTCGACTTATATTAAAGCGAATGAATTTTTCATAATCGGTTTAAGTTACTGTAGTGATAGTTGAATAGAAATATTGAAAAAAAATGCAAACTTTGATAATACATATCTCCATAAGTATTGATATTAGGTTATGGTTTCTTGAACATCAGTCTGTTTTCTAAATAATTGATAATTATTCCTTGTTGAAATAATATATTGTATAGTTATTAAAACTGATATATATTGTAAAATTATTAAAACTTTTACTTCTACAAGGTCCTATCCAAATCTTTCTCATCTCATAATTCATTCCTCACAAAACTACATTTCACCTAAACATATTCACAAACACGTAGCCGTATATTCGGTCACCAAATAATTTACACTATTTATGACTGGTAATAAACATAATAATACTGGGACGTTAGGTGTAGCTTTGATACAAATGGACAAATATTATTTCATATTACAATACGTATACACCACCACTATACAATTAATGAGATTAAGATACTTTTATTTGTATTCTATTGATTTTATATTCAAAACGGTCATTTGAAATTTATGCGCTTTTGATAATATTTTTATGTGTATGTTCTTAGAAATAATTTTTTTTTTTTTAATCATCCATCCCACATCTATTTTATGGTCATCCTCCATCTCTGTAAATGAGTGAGCCTAGATACTTAAATGCGTCACAGTTGGCTAATGTTTTCCCATCCACTTGCGTTGAAGGAGTTACAGCATTTGTGTCATCAAATGGCAGATACAGGTATTCCATCTTTTTCTTGCTAATTTTTAGGTCATTATCCTCCAGATTTTTCTCCACCTTCCCAGGCTATTCTGCAAGTCACAATAATTATCTGGTATCAGTACTATATAATCTGCAAAAAGCATTTCTTTAATTTTTAGGTATTGTATGACCATTATGAACAGCAGTGGGCTGAGGACAGATCCTTGGTGCACCTCCAATTTAATTGAAAATTCTGATGATGTTCCTCTTACTTGTGTTTCTACATTAGCATACATATCTTGTATGGTGAGTCATCTCATAACATCCTTCTAGTACGTTATGAGATCTCAATGCTGCACGCACATAGCAGGCTTCAGGGTATACTAACAAATGCCTTTTCTAAGTCTATAAATACCACGTGTAAGTCTTTTTTTGCATCTCGATATTTTTCAACTATAATTCTTTTTTAACTGTAATTTCGGATATTTTATACGCAACATATGTATAAAATATTTATTTACAAGTTTTAAAATTACAGTTGAATATGTCTAACGACCGTAATAACAATCTTAACTCTTTTATAATTCTTTTGTTTGAATTGCATCTATTGTTGATTTCCCTGACATAAAGCCGCATTGATCGTCTTGTATTTCTAATATTCCTAATTCGCGTGTTGATAAACCTCTCATATATTTTTATGGCGTGAAACATTAGATTTATCCTTTTATAATTTTGCATTTTCTAGAATCTCCCTTATTTTTGTAAAACGGAAGAATATAGCTCTTCCTAAAGCTTTCTGGCATTGGTTCAAAAGTCAATATTTTATTATAAATATCGCAAAACCCTTTATGTTCCACTTTTCCCATAATTCTGCTGGAATATTGTCTGGCCCCACTGCTTTCTCTATTTTCATAAGTGATATGGCTACTTTAACTTCTGTCGGAGCAATTGCGATTTCTTCAACTGGCCCTAGCATTGGTTGCTCTGACACTTGAGTAATTGATCAGTAATTTAGAATAATAATCTTTCCATCTTTCACTTCTGTTGATTTTGTCTTGAATAATTATTTCGATAACTAATTTACGTAGATAATAGAGGACTAAGATTAGATAGCTTAGAAATATTAGAAATTAAGAAATGCCTGAATCTTTGATTGAACTGAAGCTGAAGGAACTTAAGCCAATATAATTAATAACCAGTTAAATTTTATGAACAACCCGTTTTTATTTCATACATTCCCCATTTCGGTATATACTTGTCAATTATCCCCAGCATAATTGTAACCACACCGCGCCGCGTTCAAAAATAAATTTGATTAATTAAAATTAATAGATCTGTTGACAAGACTTTCGGGGTAGCCAGGTTTCGGATCCGCTGTGTTATACCTGTTAATTTATTATGTGTCGTCTTGTGGACGGTGGATTATCGAATTAATTTAGGCTCGGTTGTGAACTATGAGTAGTTCAAACCCTTCAGAACAAATATTTTCAAACGTTTTAAATAAAAAATAATATTTTTGTTTACAATCTTCTTGCAACAGCCGTACTTGGAAACTACAAGAGAATTTAAATAAGGTTAATCCTTTTAAAATTCTTCAAAATATTCAATAATTTTTAAGAAAAAGTATCTACCTTCCTTTTTCATGTCTGCGGTATCTATTTTACGTTTAGTGTCTCTATTAACCCTGTCCAGGTCCCTATTGTCCCCACTTTCTGGTAAAAAGAGACACAATAACAGAATGTTAGTTAACTTAGTAAAAACCACTACCAGATTTAAGGTCTACCGGTTAAGAGATGTACCCGTCTGTTCATCAAGACTAACACTACACTACTATATTCACAACACTGTACACCACAACAATACTATTGTTAAACTTTCACCAATTTTTATAAGATCCATGTAAATCTTGTCAGAGACAAGCATGCACTAACTAGCCTACATAACAATCAGGAATCTTATTAATATTTAAAGCATTAACTTTGTGGTTAGACATAACAACAGAATGTTAGTAAACTTATTAAAAACCACTACGAGATTTACGGTCTACCGGTTTCGAGACGTACCCGTCTCTTCGTCAGGACCAACACTATACTACATTCATAACACTATAATACAACACTATCACACACCTCATATGTTCTTTGATTCTAGTATTAAAATTATGAGAGTCAAAGAACATATGAGGTGTCTTAATAACAAAAATTTTCCGATCTATCAATCCGAGTATCGAGGTAACGAACATCCTTGACTTTTCCAGTGTTTAGGAGAAGATTCTCGTGGCGTCTAGATTTTCATAGAAGTTTCTCGAATGTTTCAGATGCCCGGATTTTTCGATAGTGTTGTGACCAGTAACAGGAGTGCGTAATTTCTTAGACTCATTACAATACTATAAATAGGTACTTTCAAAGACGAGAAACAATAATCCATCATTTTTTACAGTTGATAATAATTGCGATAGAAAAAATACAAGATATATCTATTAAATCGGTTTTTCATCACCTGTTGATGGGAAATTCTGTTCTCCGTGAAACCCGAAGTGAAATAATCAAAACTTCAGAATATTTTGAAATTTTTCAGAAAATAGCTTCGTCCCTGTGAGACTTTCTATAATATATTAATATTACTTCTTCAATAAATGTACAATGGCTGACATTATTTTTTATCTTTATGTTTGATGTTTTCACATTTAAGCAATGAAAAGCATTTAAACTTATTGTAATATAATTGCATTACCTATACCATGTTATGTGTTTTTCATTGTTTGTGAATCATTAAAAAAATATATAATAAACAAGAATATACTTTGTATAAACCACTCAAATAAATGTAGGCTAAAGAATTGTAAGCATATCATTTTATTATTATTATCCTTTTTTTAATTATTATACTATTGTGTTATAGTGAAGTTAATTAAAATTTCAATAAATTTATTTAAAAAAATCATATACTAAATTTACTATTTGCTTTGTTGAGTGGAACTGTTCTGGAAAAAGGGTGCGTGCGTACCTTTCTACAGCGTTGCATTTAAGTACAAGTTTTTTGAAATGGTTGCATTACGATGTCACACCTGAAATATTTCTAAATATATTATACATAACTAGCAAAGTTTGAGTCATCTGGGGAGCTCGTAAAGTTTTGTATCATAATAGGATTACTCTTGTATGACAGATATAAACTTTTAGATTTATGACGCGATATTTTATAGGCATCCTCGCTCACTGCTGAAATATGGAAGATTCAACAGGTAAATGTATTTTTAATATAATACTTTATTTTATTATGTTTCATTTATATCAAAAGTTTTGAAACCCTCTCAGAGACTGGATTTAGGTAGTGAAAATTTTAAAGAAGGTAGCGTGAAAGGTGAATGAAGCAAGGGAACTGATTAGTGGTTGGAAAGAACGTGTAAATTGAATGATAAAGCTACGAAGTACACGAATGATGTTTGATTCTAAATTTTCACGGCCGTTCAGAATCTTCTGGAATATTCTGCCGTGTACATACATATTGTTACGGAATGACATGCTTAAAATAATTTACCCTCTGTCTGAATTCCTTGTGAATGTCATAACACTATTAAAATATCAAGAACGGCCAATAATCTTGGGTGATCTAAAACTTTGAGAAACATATATAAACGTCCAAAATGCCTGGAAGAACCGAGAAGCAACGAGGGTCTTCTCCTAAACACTAGAATAATCTATAAAGTACGAAAGAACCATTATTTTCTGATATAAATACGGCGCCGGCCATGGCGCGGGAGAGTGGTCGCGTTTGACAGATCGTTACAGTGCGAAGTCGGCTGCGAGTCGCGAGGCCAGGTTAGCCAAATGCGATAATTGAAGCGATAAATCGGTGCAAATAATCTTATTGTATTTTGTGATATTGTAAAATATGAGCGATGTATCTCATTGTCAAAAAAATGAGCGATAAATACGGTGAGTGAGAATTGGATGAAATGTTCTAGTGAATGTTGAAAAGATGTTACCCAGCGATAATATATTGCTAAAAAATCTAAGTTAAAGGATGGATTTAAGTTTAATAGAATTAAGTGATTTTGTACATTGAATTTATTAATGTACAAAATAGTTTATAGTATATAATAATATAGTTTATTAATCAATAATTGACACGTGACATTATGAATATATGTTTCTGATTGAGGTTTCGTGTCTCATTGTATTGAGTTCATCATTAGGGCTGATACATATATTTCTATGAGCGTTGGTGTTCTTTTTAAGTGGTTGCAGTAGTGTCAAAGCGACCTGTATTGTTGTCAGTTTCTAAGGCCGAAAGCTCTTATGTACACGTTAGAGTAAGTGTCCCAAAAAGTTCTAACTAGAATAAGTCAGGTTGAAAACGTGTAACGTTCTATCCTCTTTACATATCTCTATGAATAATATGTACGACTCGATTAAGCATAGGACATATTGAAAAGATATTTAAACTGTCAAAAATTGCTATAAAGATCATAACATTGAATATCTTAAGTTTGGTGTTTTGTTTTGTTTTGTCGACATTTAGATTTTTCTTAAAATGAGCCAAAAAACAAGAAACAGATGAAATTATTTCATTCTGTTTCCATAGTTACGTGATTTAAAATTCTAAGTCAATGAAGATGGATTTAATATACAAAGTTAGTAATTCATTATATATTGATGAAGGAACAAATTGATTCTCGGCCTCCTTTGAGCAAGTTTATTTATTATTATTAAAAATCCCAAATGAATCCAAACAAATGTTCTTTTGCCGTCTCGAGAAGCCGAAAAATGCAATCTCAGTAAAATTACGTAAGTTTTGAGACAATAAATTCGGCAAGTATGAATCACCTGAGTGGTTGGTGGGAAATTGAAGAATTAGAAAGGGAAAATCAAAAAGGGATATGTGAGGGAGACCTTACCAACCTAACGAATATTTAGTGAGTACAGCAGTATCACATGCCTAGTTCTGTTACCTGCAATGGTATTTTCCGCTCAATTATAATATTCAAGCAATAAAGTTGCCATTGAAACTGTTACGACTGAGTAGTTATTTTAGCAATTCATAGTTCAATACACCCTTATCGATCCATCAAATGCACAGTTAGACTTTTCTATCAAGTGAACACTCAAAACACGTTGAACATAATTATTTACTAGAGTTTTTATATAATTGCTGGACTTTTCCGATACATTATCATTAATATTAAATCAGAAAAGTATTGTTACCTAAATAGAATCACTTGAAATGTTGTAAAATTGATAAAAAATATTACAGGAAACTAACATTACAAATATAAATCATTTTACACATGAGTAGATATTAAATAATACAAAGATTAAAAGTTTTCAGTTTTTAAGTTAATATAATAAGTTTGAAATAAAGTTGTACAATAACAAACACAGGGATTAAAAAAAGGATAAGTTGAAATTTATAAAAAACAGAGGTAATCAAAGATTATAAGTTGAAAGTTGAAGTATAAAAAATACTGCACTGCAGTAACAAGCAGTGATAATCAAAAAATAAAAGGTAAAAATACAAACAAATAGAGAGTACATATACTGTATACTTTCTACTATATACATAATATTGTATATCTTCATCAAAACAAGTTATTGTATCAAATTGTTTCATTAATAATACTCTCGTCAAGTGAAACATGTCGAGTTAAATAAATGAGTAGAGCCAAAAACAGATTTTCACTTCCATACATACAATTTTCCTATTCTTGAGTTTTGTACAAAAAATTCTTTCTATTATGCTTGGACAGCAGGGAAGCTGCCTTGTAGTAGCGTGTCTCTTTGTTAGTAGGGAGAAAGCACGTGAGGAACTCCACTGCATTCCTTATGAATTCCTCTGCTTTGTAAGCGAACAGATATTGATTTTTGGAATATTCCAAGTGTTTGAGTAAACTAACTGTGTCGAATATGGATTTTCAAGCAATATAAATTATTTAAGATTTTATTTCGAAGCCAAGAGTGAACGTGTACACATAATATATAAATGGTCTACATTAACTACAATAAACGTATACTCATAGGAGCTAATAGTATTAATAGGAACATTGAAGCATGAATTTTTGTAAACGTGTATTTTGTAAAAAAAATATAAATAAAATATTTATGCTACAGATTTTTACGATATATAAAAAATGAATGCTATGATAACAATTGTGAATATTAAGAAATATAGTTTGTTTTATTCCGATATTTTTCCAAATAATTGGTTACGTAAAAGTCATGCTGCCATGTTCCCTCTGCACGCCCCTGTCTGTTAGTATATGCAATCTGCAGAACACTTAACGTTGGTGATTTATCTTCCACAGGCGTCTTACTAACTTGCATGGGCGTGTACTCTATACGATCACAAAGCTGTGCATAACTGTAATTGCTGAGAAGTTATTCTAAATTAGCAGCATATTAATAGTATTTGATCCCCATGCAAATTGCTGGTACAAGCAGGAGTGGGAGTTAAAAGGGGGAAGGGATATGGATGGTAAATGGAACTGATAGGTACTTTGGACTACTATACATATAACATTCTCCCAATTCTTCTCCCAATTGCAATAAAAAGTCTCTGGGTTTAATTTTGCTATTGTTGATTATTTTATACAATACCCACAAATTTATACCCGCTAAATCTAACAAATTATAAAATGTATGAACTGACCAACGTCTTAATGCTGCCTTTACTGTATATTTACGAGTCATTTGATCTACGACATCTATTCCATCATTTCGAGCTGTTGTAGAATAATCTCAGGTTTTTTCTTTGAAGTAGAGTCTATTGTTATATTGGAATGCATAGTGCTGAGCATTAGAACATTTTTAGTAGATTTAGCCTAATAAAAGGTCAATGATGTATCACCGGTTTTAGCACAAACGTACTATGTATAAATCTTCTTTTGCGGTCTTCACGGGTACGCGTATTTCTCTGCGAGCTCTGTTGATTGTGCCTACGATACTAGTATTTTTGGACTTCAAATATTCCGCTAACAAAAGTGAAGAGAAAAAGTTGTCACAAGTAACATTTCTGCCCTAACTGATGTACGGCTCCATCAATTTCTTCACAACCCAATCACCTAAACGCTCATTATTTGGTCTATTATCATCTTTTACAAGGTAAGAAAACGCATTTTTTACATAATTTTCATCTTTGTCTACGTCGAAACAATGACGGGACAAAAATGGGACAAACGGTACATCTAGGTATATCTTACTTACTTACTTACTTACTTACCATCACGCCGTTTCCCCGAGAGGGTAGGCAGAGAGGATAGAGCGCCATATTCTTCTGTCCTGACATACAACTTTCGCTTCGTCTACATTCATACATCTTCGCATGCAAGCTCGACGGTTGTTCTGTTGCTTCTAACAGGACCATCTTCCAGTATCTGGTTAATCTGGTCATGCCACGTTTTCCGTGGTCGCCCTCTTATTTATATTTAGGTATATCTTATTTATTTTAATAAATTATTTCTGTTATATAATTGAAAACATAGCGAAGCTAAAATGGCAATGGGCAGGACACGTTGCCAGACAGGATACTACAAGATGGCCTCCCAGAGTTCTGAAATGGAGACCTTGGGAAAATAAAAGAGGCATCGGAAGACCTCAAAAGAGATGGGCCGATGATATTGTCGCTGTGGGGGGAAAGAAATGGCTACAATTAGCCAACAACAGGGAAAAATGGAAAAATAAGGAAGAAGCCTACATCCAGCAGTGGAAAGACGAAGGCTGATGAAGATTGAAAACTTTTTAAATTATATAAAATTGCTAAAAGTCAAAAATTTTCACCGACCTAAATAAAAAAACAAAAAAGTTATAGACGATCAAACTTGCGGATGGGACAAAAATGGGACGGCGGCGCTTCTAGTGTTAGAAACAATTCAATTATAAGTGTGAAATATTTGGAAAGCATTTAGCGACTGTAAAATCATGAACAGTACTACAAATTAACTCGTGTTCAGGGACTTTCTTTGGTAATAAATTAAACTTAATTAATTTCCAGTGTTTTTATTTGCCTCCCAAAGCCACGTCCCGTGACAATACATTCGAACAGGTATCCGTCGGAAATAACTCTGACCAATATCTTTACCTTTTTATTGTTCGCATTAATTTGAATAAATGTATTTAAAACTTCTTCGGATTCATTTTGTATTCATTGGTAAGCGAAGATATTTTGTTCTGAAGGTTATTTCAGTTCTATAAATTATGTTATTCGTAATTTTATAATTTTTGTATTTTTACAAATTTCCATTTTTAACTCCTTTACCACAGATATCGGTCTAGTTAAGAAGAAAGTGAATATCTTTTATAAAACATAATGTGATTAACTGAAAAATTAAATAAATGAAATGTAAAAATATATAATTCTATACTCACTGTGTATGCTAAAATTTTATAAATAAATTAATAATATAAACTTATTAATTTTGAACAATTTATTTGACATTAGGGCTTAATATCAGAATATTTAAGGTGCATTTTTTGTATTCACAATCGACAATATATTAATTTAAGTATAATTTTATAAATTTGTTATTTTGAACTTTATGTATTTCAACCCTTAAGTCGGAGAAAATAGGGTAGGTAGATGAGGGTGGGAGCAAGAGACGCGCTGGACCACCCAGCAAAGGGCAAATACAACACGTGATGCAATAAATGTGCTCCCAGATGACTGCCTCTCAAACATTACAGTCAAAGTTTGAAATTCAGCTATTTCCCAAAATACCCGAGGATCAGATAAAATAAAAGCATTATTCCGCTCTTGACAATATTCGACAACACTTTTTTCACATAAATTTTAAAGGAAACTGATGAAGTACCTAGAAGATAAGTAATTATTTCGTTTTGAATATAAATGAGGTTTATTTATATCATTTTTGATCAGAAGGTGAATATAGAAATAAATAATGATGCATTTATTTATTGAAATTGAAATCACGGGATGTAATAATTGCAGGATTTTGAAGCTGAAAATTCATGAAAAGAAAATCATTTGTTTTTTTGAATTAACTTTATTCTCTTAAACCTAAAACTAAATACAATAAAATAACAAATGTCAAGACCATGTAATTTGATGGGGCGACCGTTGTCTGAGCCGCGCGCTGATTGACGTGTCATACTCGGAAGCCCGCGCCTCACCAATTGTCGTTGTAATGTAATGTTATTGTAGTTCCAGTAAGTAACATACGTTACGGTTCGACAGACAGACAATGAAATTATTATATTTAGATTGAAGATTTGTTAAATTAAATCAAATTTTCCCAGTTTATAATAGATTAAATGACATACATATGTGAAATAAAGTCCAAATCAGTGAAATGTACGTGTATCATTATTATTTTACAAAATTCAAAGGGTGGTATAATACCTCTGTCGGATACATGTAAAAGAAAATAAATTTCAAAAAATTATCACTTCCCAATAGGTACATCAAATTTAAATGTATCTTCAGGATAAAAGTATGTTTAGATTTATGAAGAAAAAAAAACATGTTTTTACATTTGTTGAATATCTAAAGAAGGAAGGATGGTTCCGAAACCGGTTGAAGTTAACAAAAATAAAGTAACTGTTCGAAGAATATTTTTACAAAAAAAAAAAAAAAAAAAATAAAAAAAACTGGAAATCTAAAAATTTACTTGACACACAATTAATTTAAATGCCTTTGTGTGTAATTCACACTATTTCGCAATTTTTCACTCGTCAATAAACACTTTATTATCGCTGGGTAATACTTTCACTAAATTTCATACAGAAGTATGAAGTGCACAATAATGAGTACACAATAATCCTGAAGAAGACAACATTGTTCTCGAAACATGTAGTTTTTTTAATCTAATAAAGTGGAGAAAACAAAGTAATTTGTGTTTTATTTTAAAAATAAAGTGTTTTAGACCAAGTGAATTTGTGTTTAATTTAATATGTTAATTCAAGTTCAATTTTAATTCCACGATATAATTCTCGTTTCGTGTTTTGACGGCGACATAAATAACATAGGATTTGCAATATGCCTTCGGGGGGCAGAGGAAATACAGTCAATACCAGATTATCCCTGAGGGTTTAACGTCCCGGCTGCCCAGAGCACTCCGCCTGCAGTGGTCGGGAATTTGTATGAGCTGGACCTGTTCTGATGAGGCAGCCATTTATCATTTGGACACCGGGAAGTACACGTTAGTCACCCGAGCGGTAGATGACGCGACATGGGCGTCATAATTGAAAATTTTGCGTAATGGTGCAATCGTCATAATTTTGGCAAATGTCCCAACCAAACAAGGGGTGAATTGTAACAGTAATTGTATTGTCACCGGACACAGCTGCGGAAGACAAATAAAAAAAACTTGAAATCTAAAAATTTACTTGACACAATTAATTTAAATGCCGTTGAGTGTAATTCACACTATTTCGCAATTTTTTACTCGTCAATGAACACTTTATTATCGCTGGGTAATACTTTCACTGAATTTCAGTTCACTATTGTACAAAAGTAGGCATACGATTTAATTACATGTCGTTTGGTTGGTAACACTGTTTTTGCTACGGTTTGTCGCTAATATCGCTCCGGTAGAAACATCAAAATAAACAAAGACTTGCCGCGGCACTGGCCCCGCTATTTATATAAAACACGTTGGTTTTTCGAATCCTCGAGAACATTCTATTCATTTCTAGTGATTTCGAGAAGGTTCCCATCGCTTCTAGGCTGATCCAGGCATCTCCCAATATATTATAGATAATCTTAAAGTGCTATAGGATATTCTAGAGGGTTACATAGTTTTGTTCCAAAGTGATACATTACAAAGAAATCAGACAGTGCACAATTCCTTCTGTTTACCATTACGTTACACTATAATGGAACACAATTATTATACATCAGCCATTTTTAACAAATATAACGCTTAATTAAAAATGTAATCTACATGCCTAATGGGAATATTTCGAATATTATATATTTTGTAAATAATATTTCTTACGTTGGAATAGGAAAACATATGTAAAACGACCACTTAAGCCATCTTATACAAGTCATAATACTGTAGCCATCCTGTGTAGACTTCCATACATGTATCTCATACAAATGTCTTCGTCTCTGTAAGACTTTATCTTAATTCATAATATAAATTCTATATTCGCGAATAAAAATGAGCATTTCTGTGAGCCATCTTTAATTTGTATTAATTTAATTATACCTCTGTGGACAGCCGTAACATATTTCAGATTAAAACTACGTTATGTAACACATTGATAATTGGGAAGAATAAATAAGATCTTTAAATTTAAAGAAATCACTTTGTGGCACCATTTTTATACATAAATAAAAACTTAAACACCTTATTCTGGTCTGTGTCTTCTGGGGTATTATGCCGTATTATAACGACCATTCTGGCCGAAGTTCAGATCCCTTTGCAGGGTCCATCATCAGGGCTGATGTGTTATGTTGTGAGTGTTGGTGTCGCGGTTAAGTATTGGCTTGCAATACCGTGTCGAAAACAGGGTGAGAATGTTGTCAGTGTTGTATTAAGTATTGGCTAGCAATACCGTATCGAAAGCTTGATGTTTCTGTATTACGTGGCAATACCGTGTCGAAGTCATGTGTTACCTTGTGTTGTGTGTTGAAAATAGGTCGTCATAACATGGCATAATATCCCAGAAGACACAGACCAAAAGATTCTGAGTGGCTTCGAAAACCTAAGAAC